>JACEIK010002169.1:94383-114349 GCA_018107945.1 Datura stramonium | reverse complement strand
ATCTCAAAAATAACTTTCAAATATTAATGTAAGCCTAATTCATGTCTTATTATCTTGAAAAAAAAATATTCCACATATTTCATCATGTTATCACATTATATATCAACCAACTAATTTTATGGCACACAAATTGAATATACTCTGAGATCATCAAATAATAAATATCTATAGTAAAATTTGAAAAACAGACCTGAGAAGTCATGCCATTTGACTTATTTAATGACAACTCTTTGTAATCACTGTATTGTGGATCTCTTCTAGTGCTTCCAATGACATGTCATGATGCCTTTTTTTTCAAGTATTTTGGCCACAACATTATCATCCATCATTATAATGGGATTTCATGTACTTCCCAAAGTGTTGGCCATTAGGGACTGTTGGCATGTTTAATACAAAGATAACTCTGATCCCTTTGTTAAATGAAACAATTCTTCATTCATTTTTCTATTCATAAGCATTGCCAACAAATTATAAGGACTTTAAAACGTTAAATAATCAGCGATACAGTAACAAGTTTTCAAATCGCAACATATGAGTAGAATATTAGATGGCTTCCAACGTCGCCTTGCTCTCTATCCATCATCATATAAGAACAATTTCATAATACGATGATGCACCATATCAACATATGCAGTAATAGCAGCAATTGTAGCGATGCACAACACCTCTACTCCTTTGCCTATTACTCTTTTTGGTGTCATCTAACTTTATGTTTTCTTAATAAGACTTGAATAAATGACAGTTTTTATATCTTCAAATTGAGTGACAAATCAAAGTCAATAAAACGATAAAGTTTTTATATGTTCAAATCGAATATTAAATCGAATTCAATAAAGTGGAGAAGTTTTTATATCTTCAAACTGAATATTAAACTAGAATAGAAAATCATGCAAATTTTAATCTCCAACATCGGAATATAAAGTTACAAAGGTTTTAATCTACAAAAAAAAAAAAAAAAAGAAGAAGAAGAAAGGAGATGAATACAAAAACTAAATATAATTCCTTAAGATTATTGTTATCCGTGTTCCACGCAGTAACTATAGAAACTAGTTTCTAATTTTTATAACAATAAAGAACAAAAAAAATTAAATAGAAATATAGAAAAAGAAAATCATTTCGAGCCCACGAGTCGCTTGTATGTCCTTAAGAAATTATTACCCCCTCACCATTGCCAAGGATTTGGGTTACTTTCTCACCAAATAGAACGAAAAAATATTTTTATAATAGTTTGCGTGAGCTCCAACGAACTCAATAAATGAAGCAGACAATACGACATTTATTTTATTTTTATAAATAATGTAGAAAAATAAGAAAAAGAAGAAAGAGTATTTTCTTTTTCTTTGTATTTTAAAATATGAGGCAAGACCTCTGAATTTATAGAGAATGGAAGGATAAAGAGATGGAAAGATGCAATTTAAAAGACGCCTTCGTGTAATTCAAAAGATGCATTTTCTTATTTCCCATTCACATCTTACAAATCCAACAAAATCTAATAGAAATGGAAAGATGCAATACATAAGATAACTAGTATCATACATATAGCCTTTAACTTTAGGTGAAGTGTAAAAGTATAGAGGAAAAAATGTAGGAAAACGATTTTTGATCAGAATGCTTGTAGGCAGAACGGGGACGATTAAGTCATTTTCGTATGGGCGATGGGGTTCATTATGGACACTTTCTACTGATTTTGTTCCCCTTTTACCCTTAACCCTAATAGATAATGTTAAAATTCACTTTAGGTCCTTCTCTCTCCATGTAATAGTTATTTGTCTTCTCCATGCATAGAAAAGGAAAATTTGAAGCCCGCCTAAGCATTCTCCATTTGTGTAATAAATAATTTTTATCACCTATACACCTCTGCATAATATCTTCCATTTCTTCTCTGCCGAATACTGTATAGGGATTCCTACAGTTTACTGTACAATCAAAAATTTTCACCTCCTCCCTTTAGATACATGATAACGCTCAAATACACTCCTCGTTTAGAGAAAGTGTAAGAGATTGTTGTATGAAAACAAATATTTCCGACAGATGTCGAAGTCGAATCCCACAGAGACTAATGAATAATTTGCGCAAGCGCTGTTTTAGAACATTTGAATTAATTCGCACCAATTAAGAAAAATAAAACAAAAAATCTTTAGGGGAAAAATGGAGTTAATAATATTGTGGATTTCAAACTAGCTTGCCAAAATAGAAAAATAACCAATAATGAGAGGAGAAGAAGATGGGGTGCTAATCAAATAAGGATATACTAGCTCATCAAATCATTGCGAATAAGTGTAAATAACATTGGGCAAGATGGCATCCTATGTTTTTCAACCTCATGGATGCCTTCTCCTCGAGTCCTTTCGAACCTCAAGACACAATTCAATTAACCCAATAAAGTTTGGGTTAATAGGCGAGCTATTTCTAGCTATCAACTACTAATTAGGATTATGAGCATGGATTTTGGCTATTTCTAGCCCAACTCCACACAATCACAACCATTCCCACCATCAAATTCTCTCTCACTACTTGAATTTTTCTTTTTCAAGCTAAATCAAATAAGAAAAGTAAACCCACATTTGCAACTATGGATCATTAATTGTGAATTGGAGAGAACTCAATAGATTTACACTAATTAAGCAATATTAAGATGAATCTAGCAATACCCAATATAATATTAAGCATCCATCATTACACACCTGTAGTTGATGATTTAACTACTTATTAAAAAACTAAAGAGTATATTTATCAATAAACTCAATGATTTCATTAGTAAGAGCAAGCAAAATCAAACTAAAAATATGTCTGCAACAATAGTTATATCTTTCTAATGGAAGAAGAAGAAAATAAGAAAAGCAATATTCAACAATCTCTTTCAATGGAGTTCTTCTCTTCTCAAGGCAAAAGGAATGTTCAAAAAAATAAAAAGTATAATAGTTTTGTACAGAGTACTTGCTTCTAGACTATATGTAAAAATAGGGCAACCAATATCCTCTTTTTCCAGTGCTGGATGTAATTGCCCTTGTTCAGGTGTTTTGTCACTTGCGGGGGCGCCGGTGTTCGCCAGTTGCATTTCGCGGCCCGCCATCCCTCATCTGCTACACATCTAATGAATTTATTGGACCATTTGGCGACACCTTTGGTGATTTGGTAGCCTTCATTCGCGATTTGCCGATTCATTTTCTCCTGGGTCCACAAAGTGCAGGCACCGGTAGGTGATTTGACCGGCAAGTCGCCGGTCGATATCCGTGGCCGCCGGTTGTATATTATCCACAAGTTAGTGGTCATCTGTGTTTGACCAGCGTTTCTCTAGTGTCGTCCGATGGATCATTGGTTTTCACCTGATTTCATTCTTTTTACTCCACTTATTGCTCTTTCTCTTCAACTAAAATACCTGCACATAAAAAGATAAAAAGTGCGTAAAATTTATTTAAATGACTTGAAAACTAAGCTAAAGCTCATGCTCAAGAGCCTAATGAGTTGGTAAATTACGAACTCATCAATACACTTCCCCCTCTAAAATTTGCAGCCTACTCAACTTTTTCTCATTCATCATCATCATTATCATCATCACTATCATCATCTCATCATCATCATCATCATCATCATCATCATAATTATCTTCTTCTTCTTCTTCTCCTCCTCCTCATCCTCTATCNCTCAACTTTTTCTCATTCATCATCATCATTATCATCATCACTATCATCATCTCATCATCATCATCATCATCATCATCATCATCATAATTATCTTCTTCTTCTTCTTCTCCTCCTCCTCATCCTCTATCATTGACCAAATACCCCTTTCCAATCATAATTTTCGTCTCATTATTTATGAAAATTACAAAATCTAACAAGGTTTATGTTGTATATCGTGATAGGATACTTGGTATCTATAGGATATGGACAATTGAGTCATTTCACATGGACGGTGGAGACATCATGGACACTCCCAACAATTTTGTTTCCCCCTAAACCCTAGAAGCTAAAATTGTAACACCCCAAAAGTCTCCAAGATCAAACCCGAGGCATAAAATAGAGAAAACAACAGAAATTACATCAGATCATAGGACGAACCGTCAAGTGACCTGTTATGACACTTAACAGATCGTTAAGTGATCTGTTAGGAGGGAAAGTTGGAGAAATATATGAGATCCAGAGAGTCTTAATGACTGGAGGAGTGATCCATTAAGCGTGATGACAAATTGTTAAGAGGAGGCGTTAAGTAAGGATCAGAGAAATATAATTTTCTTCAGGAATAATAGAGGGATACTAACGACCCGTCAAATGGACTAACGGATCGTTAAGTGATCTGTTAGGTCTACTAGGGTGAAATTTTCAATCGAGTTATTAAGGGCATTTTCATACTTCATATGTTTTTAACTCCTAAGCTAAGTCATTTTGAGCTTCAAAAAGGGTGTATTAAAAGGTATTACTAAGCCCTAACCCTTATTCTCTTCCAAACATCTTAAGTTGAAGATCAAGCCCCCTTAAGTCCTCAAGCAATCAAGGTTTTCCTTCTTCTCCAATTCTCTTGAGTTTCAAACCCAAGCAAGATCTCTTCAATCCCAAGTATGTAGGGTCGTGAATGGGGAGTTTCTTCGACCTTCATGCCCAATTTAAACTTAATCTCATGAATTCAAGTCTCCAATCATGATTTTTTGAGTGTATAGGGTTAGACCCAATTTTGATGAAAATTCTCATGATCTTCTATGAATTCAATTCTCTTATGATTCAATTTATGATTTATGATTTAAATTGCACGATTTCTATTAAAAGGTCTCATGAATCTATATTTTTAAGTTATAATGAATTACTCAATTATACATGAATTTTCATGAATCTCAAACTTATATACCATGGCCGATCTCCGACATTATTTTCATGGCTAGTTCACGTATTTTATGCAATTTATGAATATCATGATTGCTTACTAGCCCGTGTAAAACCAAGTATGTATCATGATTTATGATATGAGCACTATGTATATTTTGGCACTAGTATTTAACACCGAGTATATCAGGATTCAGCGCATCCAACTCTTAGAACTATGTGCCACTCTAGGTATGACAGGGGTCCTCACCAAAGAGTGTTTCCCCTACCCAAATGGGCTCATGAGTGATATCATGCCTTCATGGTTCTTACCCTTGGAATGGTATGAACAACCTACCAGCCAAGTTTACATGTTGGGCTCCATGTATGCTAACATCGAGTATGTCGGTTATGAGAATCTCCCATTGTTCCTCATGTTTTAAGTTATTCATGTTCAGGATGTACGATACCATGTTTTATAGTATTTTGACCCATTGATCAGTTTATGAGATTTTACATGTGATTTCAAACATGTTAAGCCTTGTGATTTTACTTATAAACTTTAGGTCATTATGCTCCAGTTTATGGTGAACAACTCATGTTTATGACTATCTCACGATCACAATTTATAGCATGATGTCCTTATTCTCAGTTTTACTTATCCTACATACTCAATGCATTCAAAGTAATGATGTCATACTTTTTCGCTATATCGTGTCATGATATAGGTTCAGGTGATTAGTCTTAGACCCGTCGCTACATTCTATTCTGCTCCAGCTTCAGCATAGTTTTGGTGAGTCCCCATCATGCAAGATGTTAGTTCTGATGCATGTTCTTTTTATGTCTTTCAGTTTTCAAACTTAGTTGGTGTGTTGTCTCATCAACTCATCTTATGAGTGGAAGCTTTCAGACATAATGTATAGATACTAGCTATTTGAGTTTTAGTCTCCTATTACATCTATGATATCTTAGACTTCCGCTTGTGATATGTTATATGATTATTTTCTCTTAGTTTATGCTTTATATTATGTCAGGAATGTGCCATAGGTTATCTTTGAGCCATTTATGGTCTAGGTCTCATGTTACATCCGATGTCTGTGCTTGGGTCGTGACAAACTTGGTACCATAGCAACAGGTTTAGGTGTGTCCTAGAGTATTTGAAAGCTTCGCTGGGTAGAGTCTTTCTCATGGGCGTGAAGCACGCAACACTTATGAGGAAGAGGCTACAAGATGTTTTAGGAAACTTTCCTTCTTTCATGATCTATGTCATGCGATGAAGTTCAACCCTCTCTATTCTTCTAACTCGTGCTATACGTGTTTGCAGAAAATGGTTCCCTGTAAAGTCAATTGAAGCAGAAATGGGAATGACTATGAAAATGGAAATGGAAATGGGCATCAGCTAGCCTCACCATCTCTAGCAAACACTATGCATGAACAGGTGACTTATGCTCAGCTTAGGGTTACTATTCAAATGGTGGCCCAAGCTATGACGACACAAGTCAATCAACAAGTAGTTGCACCTATGAACCCCAATGGGGGTGCTGCGACGACGAGAGTGTGAAGCTTCACTAGAATGAACATGCCAGAGTTTCATGGTTCCAAGGTAGATAAGGATCCATAAGTGTTTATTGAGGAGATCCAAAAGATTACCCATATTATGGGGTTTTCGGGAGAGAAGAGCGCAAATTTGGCCTACAATCATTTGTAGGGGGTAGCACACATTTGGTTTCAATAATGGAAGGCAGGTCCTAGGGCAGGTGCACTTCCTATCAATTGGGATGAGTTCGTGTCAGTCTTCTTGGACAGGTTCTTTCCCTGAGAGATGAGGGAAGCCAATTTTTCTAAGTTTATCAATCTGAAGTAGAACAACATGTTGGTTTAGGAGTATGCTTTGAAGTTTACTCAATTATCGATGTACGATCAGGAGATGGTTGTTGAGCCAAGGGCTCAAATATGTAAGTTTTTGTTGGGGGTCTCAGATTTAATAGTCAAGGAGTGTAGGACTGTTATTCTCATCAGTGACATGGATATCTCTCCACTCATGATTCATGCCCAGTAGATCAAGGAGGAGAAGTTGAAGGAAAAGGAAAGGGAGGCCAAGAGGGCTAGGATAGGACACTTTGAGTACTACCAATAGAGGATCGGTGGTGGACACCATCCGTAGTCTTAACAAAGGTCATCGGCGCCAGTCTCATCATTAGCCAGTGTTCTATCTAGGCCTAGAGATGATCAAAGAGGTAGAGCATCAAGCTCTAGAGGTCAGAGGAGCATGTTAAGGGAGTGCACTTTCCAAGCGTACCAAAAGTGTGGCAAGAACCACCCAGGCGGTGCTTGGTGGGATTAGGTGCTTGTTTCGAGCACGGTAAGCCTAGTCACAGACTTACAGATAGTCCTTCAGCCCGACAGGGTGACGGTAGAGGCCGTGCCCCAGCCACCATATCAATAGCCCCAGCAGCTCGCCCACCTTAGCAAGGCGCATCTTCTAGTGCGGTGGTGGGCAGTGCCAGCACTGATTCTATGCACTATCATCCCTCTAGGAGCAGGAGAGCTCACCAAACCTGGTCACTAGTATGTTATAAGATTTTCATCCTGATGTTTATGTAATGCTAGATCCAAGGGCCACATTATCCTTTGTGACTCCCTATGTTTCTATCAGTTTCAATGTACAGTCCCAAAATCTTATTAGAATCCTTTTCACTCTTTACTCATATATATGAGTCAGTTATAGCTCTACGAAAATACATAAATTTCCCTGTCACTGTTCTTTAGAAGGTCACCTTAGCCAACTTAGTAGAGTTACATATGAAAGACTTTGATGTTATCTTCGGCATGGATTGGTTGTATGTTTTCTATGCTTCAGTTAATTGTATGACCCAATAAGTAGAGTTTTGATTTTTGAGTGAACCAATTCTAGAGTGGAAGGGTAGTTCAGTGGTGCCTGTAGGTCGCTTTTTCTCCTATCTTAAGGCCAGGTAGATGATCTCCAAGGGTTGTGATATTATTTAGTTTGAGCTATGGATTCTATGTCCAAAACCCCGATTCTTTAGTAAGTCTCGGTTGTATATGAATATCCGGAGGTGTTCCAAATGATCTAGCAGGTGTCCCTCCTGAGAGCGAGATTGACTTCGATATTGACTTCTCCTTTATACTCAACCCATATTCATTCCTCCTTATAGAATGGCTCCAACCGTGCTAAAGGAGTTGAAGGATCTCTTAGATAAGGGTTTCATCAGGCTTAGTAAGGTCCCTGTGGGGTGTTCCAGTCCTATTTGTTTAGAAGATAGATGGTTCTCTCAGGATGTGCATTGACTATCATCAGTGGAACAAAGTCATAATTAAGAAAAAGTATCCTCTCCCCAAGATTGATGACTTGTTTGACCAACTTCAGGGTGATGAGTGCTTTTCAAAGATAGACCTTAGATTCGGCTATCACCAGCTCAGATTTAGGGAGAGTGACATTCCAAAGACAGTCTTTCAGACTCGGCGTGGTCACTATGAATTTTTAGTTATGTCTTTAGAACTAAAGAATGCCCTGCAACTTTGATGTATTTGATAAATACGGTTTCAAGCAGTACTTGGATATGTTTGTCATTGTCTTCATAGATGACATCCTTGCGTATTCCCTGAGCTAGGAGGAATATGCCTGCTCACTTGAAGATTGTTTTGTAGACTCTTAAGGATCCTCAGTTATTTTCTAAGTTTAGCAAGTGTGAATTTTGGCTACAGTCAGTTGCATTTCCTAACCATGTGGTTTCTATTGAGGGTGTTTAGGTAGACTCTTAGAATATAGAGGCGGTGAAGAACTGTCTAAACCTGTTAAGCCTACTAACATCGAGAGCTTTTTGGATTTAGTTGGATACTATCGGAGGTTTATAAAGGTATTTTCATCCATTTCTGCACCTTTAACTAAGTTGACTCAAAACAATGCCAAATTTTAGTGACCCGATGCTTGTGATAGAATCTTTCAAGAGTTAAAGACTTGACTTATTGCTGCTCCAATCTTGAACCTTACAGAGGCACAAATGGCTTTGTGGTATATTATGATGCCTCTAGGATTGGCCTTGGATGTGTGTTTATAAAACTTGGAAAGGTCACTGCTTATTCCTCGATACAGCTTAACACACATAAGAGCAATTTCCTGATGCATGACCTGTAATACCCCTGAAGTGTCTAAGACTAGGACCGGGATTTAAAAATGAAAGTTGGCAGAAATCTGGGAAATTTCCACAAAACGGGTCATGTAACAAATTGTTGGTCCTACCAACGATCCGTGGGAAGTGTCCGTGGTGAGGCTCAGCCAGGTGGCAGTTGGAAGTAATGGGTCCTGTAACGACCCGTGGTTTGATGTCATGAGTCATGACTTATGGTCATGGTGAGGCTGGTCCTTAGCCTAGGAGGAAGTAACGGGTCATGGGATGACCCGTTGTGAGCTGTAATGGATCATGGTGAGAAACCGTGGGAAGGAGTAGGAAAACCTCCAGTCGAGGTAATGGAAGGAAACCACAACTCGTTGGAAGAAGGCATGAGTCGTGGAGTGGCTCGTGGAATGAAGGTGCAGGTCGTTAAGAGGGAAGCAACGGACGACATAACAGACTATTGTATGATGCAACAACTCATCCTATCGAGTCGTGGGATGGAGTCTGAGAAGTTGAAAAAGGGAAGTTGATGCAACAGACGGATACCATGAGTCGTGGTAACAAGGCATGACCCGTTGGATCGCCTGTGGTCTCAGGCAGTGCAGAAATCTCAGGAATTTCATTAAGGGCATTTTCAGCATTCCTAATTCCTAGGGTCCTAAACTATGTCATTTAAGGCTCGAAATGCAGTGTTTTATGAGGATAAAATCTATCCTAGGCTCATTCATACCCATGCATGCAAAGTTAGGAAGTTAGAGAGGAGATGAAGTATAAGCCCTTCCAATTCTTCTCAAATTCCTCTTGGGCAATCAAGGAAGTGTAAGAATCAGCTTGAATCAGGTATGTAGGGTTATGAATGGTGAATCTGTTCACACCCATGCCCAATCTCTCTCAAACTAATGAAATTTTTCAATGTGAATTCTATGGGGTTTAACCCAATGTATGAAATTCCTAATTCCCTACATGGTTATGATTTAAATGTATTTCTACAATTGAATTATGATTTATGGGCAAGTTTTATGTTTTCTTTCATTAAAAATCATGTTTCAAGCTTTTCAAATTTAAATGCCCAATTATGGGAAGTTCATGCAAGTTAAGATTTAGGATGAATGTTCATGTATAACGAAGTATTAATGATGAAAAACAAGTTTTGATGTTACCCATGTTTATAATCATGTTTTCAAGTGAGTTGAATATTTTCAAGCATGTTAAAGTAATGGGAAATGCCCACATGTTCAAGAATGATTTACGATTTATGATATGGATTTCATGATTGATTGATTTATGATGTTGGCCGACTAAAGGGCCCTTCATTCATGGCTAACCATGTATGTAAATGGAGATCAACGATGTTAAATGTTTATTTATCCATAATCTCATGAATGATGTTTATGATTTATGTATGAGCCTAATGTGCATGTTTTTGGAAGCAGTGTCTAGTACCGAGTAGCCCGACGTTCAAAGGACTGGCGCATGAGCCTAATGTGCATGTTTTTGGAAGCAGTATCTAGTACCGAGTAGCCCGACGTTCAAAGGACTACGCCAGTATCTCATAACTACGTGCCACCGTAGGTTCATGATGATACATTACAATGTTAATGGATCCCCTCTTTCGTGATATCGCATAATGCATGTCCCTTGCCTGGCAAGCCTGGGACGACTCTGCCTGCTTGAGTGAGATAGTTGGGGCTCATGTAAGACTCTACCATGATGGTGTCAGTTATGAAGAGTCCTCCCACTGTTCCTCATGATTTATGCATGGTTAAGTTTATGTTATTTTGGCTCAAGTGTGATTTATAAAGTTTCTCATATGACTATGATAATGAACAAATTACGAATGTTTTGAAAACCTTGAGCCTTATGTTGCATTATGATATTTATGTTATGAGCATGTTGTCCTACTATTATGATCTCTTATGAATTTGTATGTATTTTAAATGTCTGTTTTGCTTACCTAACATACTTGGTACATTCTACGTACTGACTGCATACTCTATATTATTTCGTTTCATGATATAGGCTCCGATCTTCAGACCTTGCACCGTCATTAGCTCGTCTTGGAGGTTAGAATCCAGCTCTTTGGTGAATCCTCATTCTCTGAGGACCAGTTGATATCTGCTATTTCTTACATTCAGTTTTCAGACTTGTCGAGTTAGTTGATATCAACCCATCAGATATGTTAGATGCTTTCAGACTATGTGTAGTATTCAGCTATCATGTATGAAGTGCGTTTCTATTCTATGTATGTCATGATTACATTTCCGCTATATTATTTATGTTAAGTATTCCGCCTTACTTGATCGAGATACATGTATATTCATTCCATGAGTCGACTTGGAGTCTCTCGAGACTCCTTGTCCTGTGTTGCGATCCGGGCCTACGTTCGTGTCATGACAAATTTGGTATCAGAGCAATAGGTTTGAGGTATCCTAGGGTGTCTGAAAGCCGCGTTAAGTAGAGTCTTTTTCATGGGTGTGAAGCATGCTACACTTATGACAAAGAGGCTACGCGACGTTTAGGAAATGTTCCCTTCTTTCATGGTCCATGTCGTGCGATGAAATGTCTTCATATCCTTCTAACTCATGCTATTCACGATTGCAGAATCATGGTTCCCCGCAAGTTTATGGTAGGAGGAATGGGAATAGAGATGGCCACAAGGAGGGCAACGGAAACGTGCACCAGCAGGCCCCACTAGTCCAGGAGCCCCATGCACCGGAGCCGGTTTACCATGTTGAATTTTAGGCAGCTATTCAGATGCTAGCGCAGGCCTTAACTACTCAGGTCAATCAACAGGCAGTGGCGCATATCTAGAAAAATGGCAAAGTGGTGGCAACTCAAGTTAGGGATTTCTTAAGAATGAACCTACCAGAGTTCCTTGGGTCAAAAGTAGATGAGGACCCGCATGAGTTCATTCATGAGATTGTGAAGATCACCCAGGTCATAGGGGTGAATTGAGTTGAGTGTGCGGAGTTGGCCTCATATCAGCTAAAAGGGGTCGCACACATCTCGTTTCGACAATGGAAAGATAGTAAGGCCGTTGAAGCAGGCCCTATTACTTGGGAGGAGTTCCATGTTCCGTTCCTAGATCGGTTCATCCTTCGTGAGACAAGGGAGTTGAAGGAAGTCAAGTTCATGCATTTTAAGCAGGGGAGGATTATGGTACATGAGTATGCCCTTGAGTTCACTCCCTTATCAAAGTATGCCCTAGAGATAGTGGTTGACCAGTGAAATACCCCAAAAGTGCCTAAGATTAACCCGCGATCAAAAATGGAAGTTGGCTAAAAACTGGGGAAAAGTTGCAGGACGGACAATGTCAAGACTCGTGGTTGGGAACCAGGAGTAGTGTTAGTAATTGTGGTTGGTGCGATACTTTGGCAGTTAGGGATGCCACAGGTCATCCTACGACCCATGGTAGGATGTAACGACCCGTGGTAGCCAGTTGTTGTTTGGAGTGAAAAATTTCCTGTGGACTTAGCAGATGGATACCACGACTTGTTGGAAGTAACCACGAGTCATGGTGAGGCTCATTGTGAGGGAAGTTTAGAAATGTCAGGAAGCTAACAATGGTCGATCTTACGACCCGTTAGAAGAGACCACAACTCGTCCTGTTGAGTTGTGGCTAGAATGCGAAGTCAGGTCTTGGGCAGTGCAGATGATGGATCACACCACAAGTCAAGGTAGCCTCCAACAACTTGTCGGTACGTTCGTGGGATTCACCAGTGCATATTTTCAAGGTGATTTCATTAAGGGTATTTTCATCCTTGCTATGCTTTAGGGCCCTAAACTACATAGTCTTATGTTATTTTATGGGCATGTTAAGATAGGTTAAGTCCCCCTTGCATAGGCATTCCCATCATGCAAAATTAGGAAGTATTAAGAGAGGTCAAGCCTATCCTCAAGCTCTTCTTCATAAATTCTCCCTTGGGCATTCAAAGAACTTTGAAATCTAATCTTACCCAAGTATGTAGGCTTACGAATGGGTTTTTCCATTCACACCCATGCCCAATCTCTATTAATTTATGAAAAACTTATCAAAAATCTCATGGGGTTTTAACTCCAATCTTGTGGAATTTTAATGATTTACCAATGGGTTGTTCTAAATTGTGATTTACATCATATTTTATGAATTTTGATAAGATTTTACAACTATTTTGAATATAAAATTATTGATTTCGGTTTCTACTAAATTAAGCCTAATTGTGATGATCTATGTTGAATCAGGTTATGATCTTTACTTAAATTGTTTATATTTACAAACCCAGCATGATTTATGATTTGAAATATGAATTTATTCAAATACCCATTATGATTTGATGATTTACAAATTATACATATATTTTTCAAGTATGCATGAAACCTATGATTTATGAATTATGTTTTGGCCGACTCACGAGACTTATGTCATGGCTAGTTCATGTATGTACAAGTAGGTTCATGATTATTATTATTTAACTAGCCCATGAATTCATGCATATTATACTATGAGCACTTTATATGTTTTGGGAGTAGTATTTAACACCGAGTAGGTTCGGGCCCTAGGTTCTGCCCCAGATCTCAAAAACTATGTGCCACTGTAGGATATGTAAGGGACCTCTTTTATGATTGTCCCCTATCCTAAATGGCCCTTTTCAGGTATGATCACTCCCTTCATGGTTCTACCTCTGGCAAGGTATGAACACTCTCCCGACTAGGGTTACAAGTCGGGCACTATGTGTTTTGATAGGGGGTATGTCGGTTATGAGATTGTCCCACTGCTCCTCATGATTTATGCATGTTTGTGACTATAGTATATTGGCTCAAGTTATGTTTAATACAACTTTTGTTTCATGATTATGATTACAATTGTATTACGAATGTTTTGAAACCCTTGGGCCTTATGTTGTGCTACAATATGTATGATATGAGAAATATGTCCTACTCTTATGATGTTTTATGAGTTTTTACATATTTTAAATGTCCATTTTACTTACCTTTCATACTCGGTACATTCCATGTACTCATCGTATACTTTCTATGTTGTATCATTTCATGATACAAGACCCGACTCTCAGGTTCATCTCCATAGTCCCTTCCAAAGTTTGCTATCAGCTTGTTGGTGAGTCCCCATGTTTCGAGGGCCATCTGACTAGACATTTATGGTGATCTTCTATTTTAGTTTTGCCGGGTTAGTTGGGGATGTTGTCCCATCAACCCATCTTATATGATAGAGGCTTTCAGACCACATGTAGTACTCAGCTTATGTGTATGTCTAGTACTTTTTGAATGTCATGCTATATTATGTTATGTTTATATTTCTGCTATGTTGCATGTTCAGTCTTATGTTTAAGACGAAATGAAGTTAGATGTATGCTCACGACATGGGTCGACTTGGGGCCTCTCGGGGTTCCTTGTCCCGTGTTACGATCCGGGTCTACGTTCGAGTTGTGGAAAACTTGCTATCAGAGCAATAGGTTTTGAAGTGTCCTAGGGTGTCTGAAAGAAGTGTTAAGTAGAGTCTATGTCATGGTGTGAAGCGCGCCACACTTATGAAGAAGAGCTACAAGGCGTTTAGGAAATGTTCCCTTCTTTCATGATCCATATCGTGTGATGAGAAGTCTTTATTTCCTTCTAATTCGTGCTATTCACGATTGCAGAATCATGACTCCTCTAAGACTGAACGAAAGAAGAAATGAAATTGGTGAAGGCCACGAAGATGGCAATGGTCATGGGCATCAGCAAGCCCCACCTGTTCAAGAGCCCTAGGCACCAGATCCAGTTGCACGCGGTGAGTTTCGGGCATCTATCCAGATGTTGGTGCTGGCCTTGACTACTTAGGTCCACCAGCAAGTTGTTGCGCACATTCCACAGAATGGCAATGCAGCAGCGGCCCAGATCAGATATTTTTTTAGGATGCACCCGCTGGAATTCCTTGGGTCCAAGGTGGATAAGGATCCGCAGGAATTCATCGAGGAGATTCTAAAGATCACACAGGTCATAGGGGTAACAAATGGAGAGTGCGTTGATTTGGCCTCTTATCAACTAAAAGGGGTGGCGCATATATGGTTCAAGCAGTGGAGAGATGCTAGGGCAGTGGGTGCAGGCCCTATAGGTTGGGAAGAGTTCCACGCAACATTTCTAGATTGGTTCTTCCCTTGTGAGATGAGGGAACTGAAGGAGGTCGAGTTTGTTAACCTGAAGTAGGGTGACATGTCAGTTTAGGAGTATGCTTTGGAGTTCACCCGTCTATCCATGTATGCGCCAGAGTTGGTGTCAGACCAGAGGGCTCGAGTAAGCCGATTTGTGCAAGGAGTGGTGGACTACCAGGATAAGGATTGTAGGATCGCCATGTTGCATCGGGATATAGATTTTCCCCACATTGTGTTGCATTCTCAATAGATGGTGACGGTGTATCGGAGGCAGAGAGAGGCCAAGAGGGACAGGACCGACAATTATGGGACTTCTCAGGCCAGATCGGGGGGTGGAAAACATCAGCAGTCTCAGCACAGGTCTATTGCTCCAGCACCGTCATCAGCCAGTACACCATCTAGATTCTGAGGGGATCAGAGGAGCAGGGCTCTAGATTTGAGAGGCTAGGGTAGCATGCAGATAGAGCGCATTTTCCTAGCTTGTGTGAAGTGCTGCAAGAATCACTCAGGGAGGTGTCTAGTTGGTTTGGATGTTTGTTTCAGGTGTGGCAAACCTGAACACAGACTCAGTGACTGCCCTTCAGCCAGATCCTGGGGCAGCGGAGCCCGTATGCCAACAGCCAGCTAAGCCGCTCCAGTAGCCTGTCCCCCTCAGCAAGATGCCTCGACCAGTTCAGTCGGCGGTCAGCGCCAAAATAGGTTCTATGCTTTAGCGTCCCGTTAGGAGCAGGAGGTCTCCCCAGACATGGTCACTGGTATGTTACGAGTTTTCCATATTGAGTTTATGCTTTGCTAGATCCGGGGGCTACCTTGTCTTTTGTGACTCCTTACATTGCTGGTAGCTTTGGAGTTAGTCCTGAGACTCTGTCAGAACCATTTTCAGTTTCTACTCCTGTTGGTGATTCGATTGTAGCTAGGAGAGTGTATAGAGGATGCTCGGTCACTATATTACAAAAAGTCACCTCCGCAGACCTTGTAGAGTTAGCCATGACTGGCTTTGATATTATTCTTGGCATGGATTGGTTGTATGTGTGTTATTCTTCTGTTAATTGTAGAACCCGTGCAGTGGGATTTCGTTTTCCTGGTGAGTCAGTCTTGGAGTGGAAGGGTAATTCGGCCGTGCCTGTAGGTCATTTCATTTCCCATCTTAAGTCCAGAAAGATGATTTCTAAGGGTTGTATGTATCATCTAGTTAAGGTTAAGGATGTTAAGTCTGAGACCCCAACTATCCAGTCAGTTCCGGTGGTGCGTGAGTACCCAGAAGTATTCCCAGATGATTTACCAGGTGTTCCTCCATAGAGGGAAATCGATTTTAGTATTGACCTTCTACCTGACACGCAACCTATATCTATCCCTCCTTACAAGATGGCTCCAGACGAGCTAAAAGAGTTGAAGGATCAGTTGAAGGACCTGTTAGATAAGGGATTCATTTGACCGAGCAAGTCTCCATGGGGTGCACCAGTTTTATTTGTCCGAAAGAAGGATGGTTCACTTCAGATGTGCATTGAATATCGAAAATTGAACAAAGTCACCATCAAGAACATGTATCTTTTACCCAGGATCGAGGATTTGTTTGACCAGCTTCAGGGTTTCAAGTGTTTCTCAAAGATAGATCTCAGGTCCGGGTATCATCAGCTCAGAGTTTGGGAGTACAATATCCTGAAGACAACTTTTAGGATGCGGCATGGTCATTATGACTTTGTAGTTATGTCTTTTGGACTAACGAATGCTCCTGCAACTTTTATGGACCTGATGAACAGGATGTTCAAACCATATTTGGATATGTTCATGATTGTGTTCATTGATGACATCCTTATATTCTCTCAGAGCGAGGAAGAGCATGCCGCCCATTTGAGAGTAGTGCTTCAGATTCTCAATGATCGCCAATTGTATGCCAAGTTTAGCAAATACGAGTTTTGGTTGAACTCGGTAGCATTTTTCGGCCATGTGGTATCACATGAGGGCATCAAGATGGATTCCTAGAAAATAGAGGCGGTGAAGAATTGGCCTAGGCCGGTGAATCCTTCAAATATTCAGAGTTTATTGGGTTTAGTTGGCTACTACCAAAGATTTGTTGAGGGTTTTTCATCCAATTGCAGAACCTTTGACTAAATTGACTCAGAAGAAGGTGAAGTTTCAATGGTCATAGGCTTGTGAGAAGAGCTTTCAAGAGTTGAAGACTTGAATTACTATAGCACCGGTGTTGACCCTACCCTAGGGTACATATGGTTTTGTGGTGTGTTATGATGCTTCGAGAATCAAACTCGGGTGTGTATTGATGCATCGTGGGAAAGTGATAGCATATGCCTCTAGACAGTTGAAAGTTCACGAGAAGAATTATCCAACTCATGATCTTGAATTGGCCGTGGTGGTGTTCACATTGAAGATATGGAGAAATTACTTTTATGGGGTCCATGTGGATGTGTTTATGGACCACAAGAGCCTACAGTATGTGTTCACACAGAAGGATCTAAATCTACAACAAAGAAGGTGGTTGGAACTACTCAAAGACTATGACATGAGTGTACTTTACCATCTGGGTAAGGCTAATGCGGTAGCCGACACACTTAGTAGACTTTCCATGGAGAGTGTGTCCCATGTGGGTGAGGAGAAGAAGGAGCTGGTGAAAGATGTACATCGGCTCATAAGGTTGGGAGTTAGGTTGGTCGACTTGATCGACGACAGCGTTATTGTCCAGAACGGATCAGAATCGTCCTTTGTGACTGATGTGAAAGTTAGACAACATGAGGTCCCGATTTTGGTGAAATTGAAGGAAGTCATTCCAAGTCAGAAGGTGGAGGTCTTCTCCCATGGGGGAGATGGTGTGCTGCGGTACCAGGGTCGGCTATGTGTTCCAGATGTTGATGACTTGAGGAGCTGAATGTTGCATCAGGCTCATGGATCCATATATTCTATTCATCTAGGTGCCACTAAGATGTATCGTGATTTAAGGGAGATTTATTGGTGGAATGGCATGAAGAAGGATATTGCAGAATTCGTAGCCAAGTGCCCGAACTATCAGCAAGTAAAGGTTGAGCATCAAAGGTCGGGAGGAGTACGTCAGGATATTAGCATTACAACTTGGAAGTGGGAAAAGATTAACATGGATTTCATAACAGGGCTACCTCGTACTCATCGATAGTACGACTCTATTTGGGTGGTGGTAGACAGGCTGACCAAAGATGCTCATTTTCTACCAGTCAAGACTACGGACTCAGCGGAGGATTATGCCAAGCTATATATTCGGGATATAGTTCGATTGCATGGAGTTCCCTTGTCAATCATTTCATATCGAGGTACTCAATTTACCTTTCAGTTTTGGTGGTCATTCCAAAAAGGGCTAGGGACTCAGGTGAAACTCACTACAACAGTTCATCCGCAAACGGATGGTCAAGCGGAGCGGACAATCTAGACTCTCGAAGACATGTTGAGAGCATGCGTGATGGACTTAAAGGTAGGTTGGATGATCACTTGCCCCTGATCAAGTTTGCTTACAATAACAGCGATCACTCTAGCATTCAGATGGCATCGTTCGAGGCTCTTTATGGGCGGAGGTGTAGATTGCCCATCAAATGGTTTGCAGTTGGAGAGGCAGCTATGATAGGACAAGATTCAATTCATGAGGCTATGGTCAAGGTCCAGTTGCTAAGGGATAGGCTGAAAACCGCTTAGAGTCACCAAAATTCCTATGTCGATGTGAGGAGGAGAGATTTGGAGTTCGAGGTGGACGATTGGGTATTTCTGAAGGTATCTCCCATGAAGGGTGTGATGCATTTTGGGATTAAAGGAAAACTTAGGCCCCACTATGTTGGCCCCTACTGGATTACGAGAAGAGTTGGAAAAGTGTCATATGAGTTGGAGTTGCCCTCAGAGTTATCTTTCGTGCATCAGGTGTTTCATGTATCGCTTCTGAAGAAATGTTTGGGAGATCAAGCTCTAGTAGTTCTGGGGGACAGTGTTGGTGTTAATGATATCCTTAGCTATGAGGAGGTTCCGGTGGAAATATTGGATCATCAGGTTCAAGGCTATGGAACAAGGAAGAAGCTTTAGTTAAAGTATTATGGAGGAATCAACATGTTGAAGGAGCTACGTGGGAAGCTGAAGCGGATTTGATGGCTAAATACCTACATTTATTCTCTATGACTTAGTTCCGACTTGAGGTATCAGTTCTGCCCTATAACTCTATGTAGTTTTCATGTTCAGTTCATGTATTCTAGTTTCTTGTATGTATGTGAATGTGCATGTGAATCATGAAATCAGTTTAGTTATGTGGTATGACGCGGAGATAGTCATTCCATTAGTTTTCAGTTTAATTGATCAGTATTTGGGTGCAAGGATTGCATGTATTTGTTTTTATGCTTGTTTCCAGCATTCGAGGAAGAATGTTCCCAAGGGGGAGATATTGTAATACCCCGAAATTGCCTAAGATGATACCCCTGATCAAAAATGGAAGTTGGCTGAAAACTGGGGAAAAGTGTGCAGGAAGGACGATGTCATGACTCATGGTTGGGAACCACGAGTCATTGTTGGCAATCGTGGTTGGTGCGAGACTTTGGCAGTTAGGGATGCCACGAGTCATCCTACGACTCATGGTAGGATGTAGAGACTCGTGGTAGCCAGTTGTTGTTTGGAATGCTGAATTTCCAGTGGACTTAACGGATTGATAGCACGACTCTTTGGAAGCAACCACGAGTCGTGGTGAGGCTCGTTGTGAGGGAAGTTTAGAAATTTCAGGAAGCTAACAACGGTCGATCCTACAACCCGTTACAAAAGACCACGATTCATCCTGTTAGGTCCTGACTAGTGACTTCTCCCGCGTCGAGTGCCAATAATTTGACGACTCTTTTTCACATCGAGCGCGTCCGCAAGTGTACGGGTCGTGCAAGTAATATAGTGGCTCTTTTTAAGA
>JACEIK010002169.1:75665-90299 GCA_018107945.1 Datura stramonium | reverse complement strand
GCAATGAAGGTTGCGCATTTTGTTGCCCAGCACTCTGATTTTCTCCAATATCGATGGATGGTCCTGGTCTTACCAACTCCGGCTGCACCTCCTTTCTCAATTCTTTAGGCACTACATCAGCTAGCTGCCTTCCGCTTCTAAGACTGATGGCATTGATCTGTCGGGGGTTAGGATCTGCGTCGCTTGATAATCCCCCTTGCGGCCTCATGTTTTGAGCAGCTGCTATTTGACACACTTGTTTTTCAAGATTGCGGGTGGCTACTTGCTGATTCATTAAGTCTGCTGCCATCCTCGCCTGATTTTCTGCTAACTGATTCTGGGTCTCCATAATTACTTGTTTTTTCAAGATTGTGGGTAGCTACTTGCTGATTCATTAAGTCTGCTGCCATCCTCGCCTGATTTTCTGCTAACTGATTCTGGGTCTCAGCACTTTCTGCAGTGTTTCCTCATGCGGCTGCTACTATGCCCTCAATCATTGCCTATTCTGCTGATACTGATGTTGTTGAGGTTGCATAAAATTCTGCTTTGGTTTCCACCCCAAGAAGAATTCGGGTGGCCCTGCCAATTTCTGTTGGAGTTGTTTCCGAACTTCTGATTCCTTTGCACATTCCCAACAAAATTGATGGATTTCGAATTGGCTCCACAAGATTCTGCGTTGAGCCCATTATTGTCATTGAAATTTCACACCAACTCGGAGCTTGGCTAACTGCGTTAACCCTGCCCCGTGTTGGTGCATACTCGCCTTATTGAACTGAGTCATCAGTTGATGTTGGAACAAAGTTAATTGTGCTGCCAAGGCATTCAAACCATCTGCTTCTGTCAACCCTGATCTTCTTCCTCAGCCTCTCTGATGACCTGCTGTGCCACTATGGATTTCCTTTTGTGCAATTCTCTGTTCAACAAAGTGTATAACTCATCATACGTCTTCTCCAAGGCTTGCCCAATTGATGCAGAGTCTAGTAATATTTTTGTTGTGGGTCTAGACTTTCATAAAGGTATGGGCCAGCACATCATTTGATTGCTGGTGATGGGGACAGTCTCTCAACAATGACTTGAATCTTTCCCAAGCCATATACAAGTTCTCATCAGGCTTCTGCTTGAAACTTAGTATCTCACTTCGCAACTTTGCAGTCTTGCCTGAAGGAAAGAATCTGATAAGGAACTTTCTAGCCAAGTCATTCCATAAAGTAATGGAGTTCGGTGGCTCAGCCTTCAGCCACTTTTTCGCCTCTCCCAACAATGAAAATGGGAGAGGGTCAATCGGACATAATCTGTGGACACGCCTGTGGGGACAAACGTGTCACTTATCTCAAGAAAGCTCTGTAAGTGCTGCTGCGGGTCCTCATGTGCCATTCCAGTGAACTGACCATCATTAGAATGTAACAGCTGCACCATATTCGTTTGTTTCAAAGATCCCTCCAGGCTCCGGTTTGGTGGATACTAGAGGTCACATTTGTCGCTAGTTGATTGCCACTTACAAACTGGTCTTGCTGCCATTGCTTCTGATGACAACTGTGCTTGCCCCGCGGGTGGTTGTTGTTGTACCTTTTCTTGAAGTCTCTTCAGTTTTTGCTCTAGAGCTACTCTCAGCAAAATGGATTTGACGTTCAGGTTCAAGCAACGGTTCCACAAGCTCTCTATTTCTAGCCAGCTCGGCAGGACAACCTATCACCTGCAAATAGACCGAGTCCCCGGCAACGGCGCCAAAAACTTGACGTCTCCCCGCCGAGTGCCAATAATTTGATGACTCTTTTTCATACTGAGCGCGTCCGCAAGTGTACGTCGTGCAGTCAATATAGTGGCTCTTTTTAAGAACCGGATTGTCGAACCCACAGGGACTGGACCCATTCCTCTAACTATCCATCTCTAGTGTGATCTTAAATATCTAAAGTGTTGGTGATAGATATTTTCAATGGAAGAATAACAAGTCTAAGTTTGGCCAACGAAATATTCTGAAATTACCTAGGAGCAATATAGAGTTAAAACCAGTTAATCATGCGATACTACGATTTGCAATGGAACAAGCATGGAACTATCAATTGTTATTTCACATAATTGGAATTGCATGTTCATGGTCTTTCAACCTTAACACGGCAATCTAGCCTCACTGCACTTCACCATTGTGAGCGAGGTGTTTAAGTCTCTAGTCGCGGGCAATCAATCATGTTGTGGTTTACGGGAAACGACTAGGACTTTCCGTGCCTAACCATTTTAACTCAACTTAGCCTCACAACTACTTTGTTGAGTGGTGATGTGACATCCCAAGTTGGTCTTTCATAACCCCCGTGTGTCAACCAAGCAAGGTGTTAGGTATATTTCTATTCAAACACGGAACCTCTCCCGAGATTACTTCATGCTCCCCACATTCTCATGTCCTGACCTAGGTAATGCCTCTCAAGCTATTTCCCAAGCTAACAAACTACATTTATAGTGTAAAACCCCTATGAGGAACGGTTTCTAGCCATCTCAATGTTCATAAAACTCTCTACACTACTATTAATCTACTCCTAAACTACATACTTACACGATATTGAACAGATGAGAAGGAACGGATAAACCCTAGGTGAGTTCTCCCACTTCTCCCTTCTCTCCTAGGCAGTTTTCCAGAATAAAATCGGACTCAAATGGAATTAGGAGCTAAGGGTCCTATTTATAGTAAATGGAGAACGTGCGTAATTTGGCCTGTCGTGGAACGGCTCTGTGTCACGGAGTGTATCGCGGCAATTGCCTCCATGACACGGAGGCAATGCGAAAGCTCACTGGAACAACACCCGAAAATCGCCCCGCAGCAACTCTGCTGCGTTGGCAGCGTGGCGCGCTGCTTGGGCAGTGCGCGTTGCATCCTCTTGGTCGCGCAGCTACCCTCTGCCGTGGCACGTTGCCAACGCGCAGGTGGGCTGTTTTGGCAGCCTGCCTGCCGTGGCACGTTGCCGACGCGCAGTGGCTTTTTGGGCCTCCTTGCCAACGCCTGCGTGTTGATTCCGTCTCCAAGCCTCTACTTCACCAACTCATGGATTAGTTCTTCAAAAGTCATCAAAACCTACAAAACAAAGGTTAATCATGTTGGTTAGCACATATCTTCACATTTATATAAAATTACATGAAAATGTATAAAAATTAACTTAGCTAAACAAAAAACTAATTTAAGTTGTAGCGTATCACGGGCGCTGATATTTTTGCCCGTGATCAACTAGAATCCGAAGTCAGGTCTTGGGCAGTGCAGACGACAGATCGTACCACGAGTCGTGATAGCCTCCAACGAATCGTAGGTACGTCTGTGGGATCGACCAGTGCAGATTTTCAGGGTGATTTTAGTAAGGGTATTTTCGTCCTTCCTATGCTCTAGGGCCTTAAACTACGTCGTTTTATGTTATTTTATGGGAATGTTAAGATAGGTTAAGTTCCCCTTGCAGAGTCATTCCCATGCATGCAAAATTAGGAAGAATTAAAAGAGATCAAGGCTATCCTCAAGCTCTTCTTCATCAATTCACCCTTGGGCATTCAAGGAATTTTGAAATCTGATCTTACCCAGGTATGTAGGGTTATGAATGGGTGTTTCTGTCAAACCCATGCCCAATCTCTATTTATTTATGAAAACTTATCAAAATCTCATGGGGTTTTAACTCCAATCTTGTGGAATTTTAATGATATCACCAATGGGTTGTTCTAAATTGTGATTTATATCTATATTTATAAATTTTGATCAGATTTTACAACTATTTTGATTATAAAATTATTAATTTTGATTTCTGCTAAATTAAGCATAATTATGTATGATCTATGATGAATCGGGTTATGATCTTTACATAAATTATTGATATTTACAAACCCAACATGAATTATGATTTGAAATATGGATTTATTCAAATACCCATTATGATTTAATGATTTACAAGTTATACGTATGATTTTCAAGTATGCATTAAACCTACAATTTATGAATTATATTTTGGCCGACTCATGAGCCTTATGTCATGGCTAATTCACGTATGTACAAGTATGTTCATGATTATTATGATTTAATTAGCCCATGACTTCATTCATATTATAATATGAGCACTATATATGTTTTGGGAGTAGTATTTAACACCGAGTAGGTTCGGGGCCTAGGTTCTGCCCCGGATCTCATAAACTATGTGCCAACGTAGGATATGTTGGGACCTCCTTTGTGACTGTCCCCTGGCCCAAATGGCCCTTTTCATGTGTGATCATGCCCTTCATGGTTCTACCCTTGACAAGGTATGAACACCCTCCCGACTAGGGTTACAAGTCGGGCTCCATGTGTGCTCATATGGGGTATGTTGGTTATGAGAATCTCCCACCGTTCCTCATGATTTATGCATGTTTATGATTATGTATATTGTCTCAAGTTATATTCAATACAACTTTTCTCTCATGATTATGATTACGATTGTATTACGAATATTTTGAAACCCTTATGTTATGTTACAATATTTATGATATGAGCAGGATGTCCTACTCTTATTATATTTAATGAGTTTTTACATATTTTAAATATCCATTTTACTTACCTTGCATACTCGGTAAATTTCATGTACTGTCCACATACTTTCTATGCTATATCGTTTTATGATACAGGACCCAGTTCTCATGCTCATCTCCATCCTTAGTCCCTTCCAGAGTTTGCTATTAGCTTTCTGGTGAGTCCCCATGTTCCAAGGGCCGTATGAATAGACATTTATGATGATCTTCTGTTTCAATTTTGCCGGGTTAGTTGGGGATGTTTTCCCATTAACCCATCTTATACGATAGAGGCTTTCAGACCATATGTAGTACTCAGCTTATGTGTATGTCTAGTACTTTCCGAATGCCATTCTATATTATGTTACGTTTATGTTTTCACTATGTCGCATGTTCAGTCTTCCGCTTAAGATGAAATGAAGTTAGATGTATGATCATGCCATGGGTCGACTTGGGGCCTTTTGGGGTTTCTTATCCCATGTTACGATTCAAGTCTACGTTTGGGTTGTGATAGCCATAGGGAGCGAGTAAGCAGGTTTGTTCATGGGGTTGTAAGTTATTTGGACAAAGATTGCAGGCCCGCTATGCTCCACCAGGATATGAATTTCGCTCTGATAGTCTTGTATGCCCAGCAGATAGAGGTGACACATATGTGAGAGAGAGAGGCCAAAAGGGCCCACATAGATAGCTATAGGTTTACTCAATAGAGGTCTGGTGGTGGTCATCGCCCTCAAATTCAGCAGGGGTCACTAGCTCCAGCACCATCATCAGCTAGTGTTCCATCCAGACCCTAGGGTGATCAGAGGAGCAGGGCCTCAAGTTCGAGGGACTAGAAGGGCATTCAGGTAGAGCGCACCTTTCCAGCTTGCAGGAAGTGTGGCAAGAGTCATGCCAAGGAGTGCTTTCTCGGCTCAGATATTTTTTATTGGTGCGATAGATCTGGCCACATGCGCCAAGAATGTCCACTTGTTAGATAGGATGATGATAGAGGTCGTGAACAAACTACTAGGTCAACAACAGGTCCATCATGTTCAGCTCCACAAGCGGCATCCACTAGTGGGGGTGGCGGTAGCACCAAAACAGATTCTATTCCCTCGCCTCGCGTCAGGAGTAGGAGACTTCACCGGATGTGGTTACTAGTATGTTACGAGTGTTTCACCTTGATGCTTATTCTTTATTAGATCCAGGGACTACCTTTTCTTTTGTGACACCTTACATTGCTAGTAGCTTTGGAATCAGTCCCAAAATTTTGTCAGAACCATTTCCAATCTCTACTCCCGTTGGTGATTAAGTTGTAGTTAGGTGGGTGTATAGAAGTTGCTCGATCACAGTATTACAAAATGTCACCTCTGCAGACCTAGTAGAGTTAGCCATGACTTACTTTAATATTATTCTCAGCATGGATTGGTTGTTTGCATGTTATGCTTCTATTAATTTTAGAACCTGTGCGGTGGAGTTTCGCTTTCTAGGAGAGTTAGTCTTAGAGTGGAAAGGTAGATCGACTGTGCCTGTAGGTCGCTTTATTTCCTATCTTAAGGCCAAGAAGATAATTTCCAAGGTTTGTATGTATCATCTAGTTAGGGTTAAGGATGATGAGTTTGAGACCCCGACTATCAAGTCAGTTCCGGTAGTATGTGAGTATCCAAAAGTGTTCCCTGATGTTTTACCAGGTGTTCCTCCCAAGAGAGAAATTGATTTTGGTATTGACCTTCTTCCCGACACACAATCTATATCTATTCCTCCCTACAGAATGTCCCCAACCGAGTTAAAGGAGTTGAAGGATCAGTTGAAGGACCTGCTAGACAAGGGTTTCATCAGACCAAACAAGTCTCCATGGGGTGCACCAGTTCTATTTATCTGGAAGAAGGATGGTTCCCTTCAGATGTGCATTGACTATCGATAATTGAGTAAAGTCACCATAAAGAACAGGTATCCTCTACCTAGGATTGATGATTTATTTGATCACCTTCAGGGTGCCAAGTGTTTTTCAAAGATAGATCTTAGATATGGGTACCATCAGCTCAGAGTTCAGGAGAGCGACATTTCGAAGACAACCTTCAGGACACGGTATGGTCATTATGAGTTTGTAGTTATGTCTTTTGGACTAACAAATCCTCCTGCAGCTTTTATGGACTTGATGAACAGGGTGTTCAAGCCATACATGGATGTGTTCGTGATTGTGTTTATTGATGATATCTGGATATACTCTCGGAGAGAGGAGGAGCATGCCACTGACTTGAGAGTGGTGCTACAGACTCTCAAAGATTGCCAATTATATGCTGAATTCAACTAGTGCAAGTTTTGGTTGAACTCTGTGGCGTTTTTGGGCCATGTGGTATCAAGCAGGGGAATAAAGGTGGACTCTTAAAAAATAGAAGCATTGAAGAATTGGCCTAGACTAGTGAATCCTTCAGATATCCAGAGTTTTTTTGTATTTAGCTGGTTACTATTGGAGATTTGTTTGAAGGTTTCTCATCTATTGCAGCACACTTGACTAAATTGACCAAAAAAAGGTGAAATTCCAATGGTCAGAGGCTTGTGAGAGGAGCTTTTAGCAGTTGAAGGCTCAACTTACTTCAGCACCGGTGTTAAACCTACTCGAGGGTGCCGATGGGTTTGTGGTGTATTGTGATGCTTCAAGGATCGGACTTGGGTGTGTATTGATGTAGCACAAAAAAGTAATAGCATATGCCTCCAGACAGCTGAAAGTTCATGAGAAGAATTACCCGACCCATGATCTTTAATTGGCCGAGATGGTATTCTCCTTGAAGATATGGAGACATTATTTGTACGGGTTCACGTAAATGTGTTTATGGACCATAAGAGTTTTCAATATGTGTTTACCCAGAAGGATCTCAATATTTGGCAAAGGAGGTGGTTGGAGCTACTTAAGAATTACGATATGAGTGCGCTTTACCATCCAGGCAAGGCTAATGTAGTAGCAGACGCACTTAGTAGACTCTCTATGGAAAGTGTGTCCCATGTGGATGAGGGAAGAAAGGAGCTGGTGAAAGACGTGCATCGACTTGCAAGGTTGGGAGTTCGGTGGTTGATTCGACCAATGGCGGTATTATAGTTCATAATGTATCAGAATCGTCCTTTGTGATGGATGTAAAAGCCATGCAAGATGAAGACCCTATTTTGGTAAAGTGAAAGGAGGCCATTTAGAATCAGAAGGTAGAGGTCATCTCCAAAGAGGGAGATGGTGTGCTTCGATACCAGGGTTGCTTATGTGTTACGAATGTTGATGATTTTAGGAGCCAAATGTTGAATGAGGCTCATGGATACAGGTATTCAAACCATACAGGTTCCACCATGATGTACCGTGACTTGCGGGAATTCTATTGGTGGAATGGCATGAAGAAGGACATAGCAGAATTTGTGGCTAAGTGTCTAAACTGTCAAAAAGTGAAGGTCGAGCACCAGAGACCGGGAGGGGTGCTTCAGGATATCAGTATTCCTACTTGGAAGTGGGAGGAAATCAATATGGACTTCAACACAGGGTTGCCTCGCACTCGATGGCAATATGACTCCATTTGGGTTGTTATAGATAGGTTGACCAAGGCCGCTCATTTCTTACCGGTCAAAACCATGGATTTGGTCGAGCAATATGCCAAACTATACATCCGAGAGCTAGTTCGGTTGCATGGAGTGCCTTTATCCATCATATCAGATAGAGGCACCCAATTTGCCTCTCAGTTTTAGAGGTTGTTTCAAAAAGGACTTGGTACTCAGGTTAAGCTCAATACAACATTTCACCTGCAAATGGATGGTAAAGCGAAGCGGACAATTTAGACTCTCAAGGACATGTTGAGAGTATGTGTGATTGACTCCAAAGGTAGTTGGGATGATCATTTTCCTCTTATCGAGTTTGCATACAATAACAGCTACCATTTTAGAATCCAGATGGCTCCGTTTGAGGCTCGCTATGGGTGAATATGTAGATCGCCTATTTGTTGGTTTGAAGTTGGTGAAGATTCAATGATTGGACCAGATTCAGTCTATGAGGATATGGAGAAGGTTCAGATCATACGAGACAGGTTGAAAACAGCTCAAAGTCGCCAGAAGTCCTATGCCGATGTGAGAAGGAGAGAACTTGAGTTCGAAGTTGATGATTGGATGTTTCTGAAGGTGTCCCCCATGAAGGGATTTATGCGGTTTTGAAAGAAAGGAAAACTTAGTCCTCGTTATGTTGGCCCTTACCGAATTGTGAAATGGGTTGGCAAGGTGGCATATGAATTGGAGTTGTCCTCTGAATTAGCTTCCGTGCATCCTGTATTCCATGTATCGCTCTTAAAGAAATGTTTGAGTGATCCCGCTCTAGTTATCCCGGTGGATAGTGTTGGTGGACAAACTTAGTTATGAGGAGGTTCCGGTGGAAATACTGGATCATCATGTTCGAAAGCTAAGGAACAAGGAAGTAGCTTCGGTCAATGTTTTGTGGAGGAATCAACATGTTGAAGGAGATACATGGGAAACCGAAGCAGACATGATGGCTAGATACCCACATTTATTCTCTACCGGCTTAGTTCCAACTTAAGGTATTAGTTTTCCCCTTTGTACTCTAATCACTTTTCATGTTCAGTTCATGTGACCTAGTTTCTTTCATGTATATGGATGTGTATATGATTCATGAATTCAGTTCAACCATGTAGTTTGAATAGGAGAAAGTCATTCCATCAGTTCTCGGCTTAAATGATCAGTATTTGAGTATGATGATTGTATTTCCCTATTTTCTGCATGTTTTCTCGCATTCGAGGATGAATGTTCTCAAGGGAGAGATATTGTAATACCTCAGAAGTGCCTAAGACTAGACCCCGGGATTTCAAAATGAAAGTTGGGAGAAATCTGGGAGATTTCCACAGAACGGGTCATGTAACGGATCGTTGGTCCTACTAATGATCCATGGGAAGCGTCCGTTGTAAGGTTCAGACGGTTCGCAGTTGGAAGTAATAGGTCATGTAATGACCCGTGGTTTGATGTCACGAGTCGTGACTTGTAGTCGTGGTGAGGCTGGTCCTTAGCCTAGGAGGAAGTAACGGGTCATGGGACGACCCATTGCGAGCTGTAACAGATCATGGTGAGCAACTGTTGGAAGGGGTAGGAAAACCTCCAGTCGAGGTAATGGAAGGAAACCACGACTCGTTGGAAGGAGGTATAAGTCGTGGTGTGGCTCGTTGGAAGGCCAGGTGCAGGTCGTCAAGGGGGAAGCAACATACGACATAATTGACCATCGTATGATGCGACGACTCATCCTGTCGAGTCATGTGATGGAATCTGAGAACTTGAAAAAGGGCAGTGGATGCAACGGACGGATACCACGAGTCATGGTATCAAGGAACAACTCATTGGATCACCCGTGCTCTCAGGCAGTGTAGAAATTTTAGGAATTTCATTAAGGGCATTTTTTTCATTCCTAAGTCCTAGGGTCCTAAACTACATCGTTTAAGGCTAGAAATACAGTGTTTTATGAGGATAAAATCTATCCTAGGATCATTCATACCCATGCATGCAAAGTTAAGAAGTTAGAGAGGAGATCAAGCTTAATCCATTCCAATTCTTCTCAAATTCCTCTTAGGCAATCAAGGAAGTGTAAGAATCAGCTTGAATCAGGTATGTAGGGTTATGAATGGGTGAATCTGTTCACACCCATGCCCAATCTCTCTAAAACTCATAGAATTTTTCAATGTTAATTCTATGGGGTTTAACCCAATGCATGAAATTCCTAATTCCCTACATGGGTATGATTTAAATGTATTTATACTATTGAATTATGATTCATGGGCAAGTTTTATGTTGTCTTTCATTAAAAATCATGTTTCAAGCTTTTCAAATTTAAATGCCCAATTATGGGAAGTTCATGAAAGTTAAGATTTAGGATGAATGTTCATGTATAATGAAGTATTAATGATGAAAAGCATGTTTTCAAGTTACCCGTGTTTATAATCTTATTTTCAAGCGAATTGAATATTTTCAAGCATGTTAAATTAATGGGAAATATCCACATGTTCCAGAATGATTTACAATTTATGATATGGATTTCATGATTGATCGATTTATGATGTTGGCCGACTAAAGGGCCCTTCATTCATGGCTAAACATGTACGTAAATGGGGATCGACGATGTTAAATGTTTATTTAGTCATGAATCTCATGAATGATGTTTATGATTTACGTATGAGCCTAATGTGAATGTTTTTGGGAGCAGTATCTAGCACCAAGTAGCCCCCGCATTCAAAGGACTACGCCAGTATCTCATAACTACGTGCCACAGTAGGTTCATGATGCTACATTACACTGTTGATGGATCCCCTCTTTCGTGATATCACATAATGCATGTCCCTTGCCTGGCAAGCCTGGGACGACTCTGCCCACTTGAGTGAGAAAATTGGAGCATCATGTAAGGCTTTACCATGATGGTGTCGCTTATTACGAGTCCTCCCACTGTTCCTCATGATTTATGCATGGTTATGTTTATATTATTTTGGCTCAAGTGTGGTTTATAAAGTTTCTCTTATGACTAAGATAATGAACGAATTACGAATGTTTTGAAGACCTTGAGTCTTATGTTGCATTATGATATTTATTTTATGAGCAAGTTGTCCTACTCTTATGATATCTTATGAATTTTTACGCATTTTAAATGTCCATTTTACTTACCTTACATATTCGGTACATTTCACTTACTGACCGTATACTCTATGTTGTATCGTTTCACGATACAATCTCCGATCTTCAGACCCTGCACCGTCATTAGCTCTTCTTGAGATTAGCATCCAAATCTTTGATGAGTCCTCATTCTCTGTGGACCAGTTGATATCAGTTATTTCTTACATTCAGTTTTCAGACTTGTCGGGTTAGTTGGTGGTGTTGTCCCATCAATCTATCAGATATGTTAGATGCTTTCAGACTATGTGTAGTATTCAACTATCATGTATGAAGTGCATTTCTATTATATGTATGTCATGATTACATTTACGCTATGTTATTTATGTTAAGTATTCCACCTTACTTGATCGAGATAGATGTATGTTCATGCCATGGGTCGATTTGGAGTCTCTTAGGGATCCTTGTCCCGTGTTGCGATCTGGGTCTATGTTCGGGTCGTGACATGACCTTGAGTCAGCAATGGTGGTCTTTGCCTTTATGATTTCGAGGCACTATTTTTATAAGGTGCATGTAGATGTTTTCACCACTCACAAGAGCCTTGAGTATGTGTTTACTAAGAAGGACTTGGATTTGCAGCAAAGAAAATGGCTTGAGCTTCTCAACAACTATGACATGAGTGTCCTATACCATACGGGTAAGGCCAATGTAGTGGCGAATGCTCTTAATAGGTTTTCCTTAGAGAATATGTCCCATGTTGAGGATGGGAGGAAAGAATCGGTGAAGGATGTTCATCAGCTTTCTTGCTTAGGGGTTCGTCTCACTGATCCAACAGATGGCGGTGTTGTCGTGTAGAATGGTGCAAAGTCTTTGTTGGTGTAAGATGTTAAGGCAAGGAAAGATGAGGATCCTATCTTAATGGAGTTAAAATAAGCACTCCAAAATAAGAAAGACGAGCTCTTCTCCAAAGGGAGATATGGTGTACTCCTGTCACGACCCGAACATAAGCCCTGATCGAGCCACGGTACAAGAAGCCCCAAGAGACCCCAAATCGACCCATGGCATGAACATACTACTAACTCAGTCAAATAAGGAGTAAGACTTAACATAATAAGCATAGAGGAAGTTTAAGCATAACATAACATCGAAATCGGAATCCACATAATACATGACGAGCTGATTACTACATACAGTCTGAAAGCCTCTATATAACTGATGGGTTGATGGGTCAACAGCCCCAACTAAGCTTCCACTATCTAAACCAAATGTGGGCGACCCCCTTCAACTGATAGGCGGCCAAGTCAGCACACTCTTCTCCATTCACCCCCATGACCTGGGTAATCTTCAAAATCTCGTCAATAAACTCATGTGGATCCTCATCCACCTTTGATCCAAGAAACTCTGGTGTGTTCATCCTTAGAAAATCTATGACTTGATCTGCCGCCGCATTCCTGTTCTGCAGGACATGCGCCACTACCTGCTGGTTGACCTGGGTGGTTAAGGCCTGCGCTAGCATCTAAATGGCTGCCCTAAATTCAGTGTAGGCAGCAGCTCTGGTTCTTGGTGATCATGGACTGGTGAGGCTTGTTTGTGCCCGTCCCCATTACAATCCTCGTGGATATTTCTATTCCCATTACTTCTGTTGTTTAATCTTTGGTGAGGCATGATTTTGCAATCGCGAATAACACGAGTTAGAAGGATAGAGAGATTTCACCGCATGACATAGATCATGAAAGAAGGGAACATTTCGTAAACATCTCGTAGCCTATTCGTCATAAGTGTGGCGCGCTTCACACCCATGAAAAAGACTCTACTTGACGCGGCTTTCGGACACCCTAGGACACTTCATCCTATTGCTCTAATACCAGTTTGTCACAACTCAAACATAGGACCAGATCGAGACACGGGAAAAGGGGCTACTGACACCCCAAGTCAACCCATGGCATGAACATACTACTAACTCTGTCAAATAAGGCAGATGACTTAACATAATAAGCATAGCGGAAGTTTAAGCATAACATAACATTGAAATTGGAATCCACATAATACTTGACGAGCTGATTACTACATACAGTCTGAAAGCCTCTACATAACTGATGGGTTGATGGGACAATACCCCCAACTAACTTGACAAGTTTGAAAACTGAAAGTACAAATATATCTCATAGAAAATGATCCTCGGGAGATGAGACTCACCGTATGTTGGACGCTAACAACTGAACTGGCTAATGGCGGGGCTGAGTCTGAAGATCGGAGCCTGTATCATAAAATGATACAACATAGAGTATGCAGTTAGTACGTGGAATGTACCGAATATATAAGGTAAGTAAAACCGCTTAAATAAGTAAAATCATTTAAAAAATGCATGAAATAAAACATAATCAAACAAGAGTCTGAGAGTAGGGCTTGCATGATATTTTCTTAAATCATGATCTCAGCATAACATAACATCATAACGGAATCAAATGACCTAAAGTTGAATTATGATAATCATAAGTAAAACTAAACAATGGGTCAAACCTGTTTTAGAATGTATATATATATATATCATGAGTGATAAACATGCATAACTGAAATCATGCGAAACAATGGGAGACTCGTCATATAACTGACACTATCACGATAGAGCTTACGCGGTCTCAACTATCACACTCAAGTGGGGAGAGCTGTCCAAAGCCATTCCAGGACTGAGGATGCTACCATGATATCAATATCAAGCTCAAGGCCCATTCGGGGTTGGGGATAGCTCACAAGGGAGGTTCTAAAGTATATATATGATATGTAAACCTACGTTGGCTCATAGTTCTAAAGCATAGGGTTGACTGACCCTTAGCTTACTCGGTGCTAGACACTACTCCTAAAAACATGCATATGCTCTCCATCGTTTTTCAACGAAGATGACCATACTCTATTGACGAAGCTGAATAATCATATACATATTAAATCTGAAATCATACATGATGAGCTTTAGCTCAAATCTGTCACGCCCCGCCTTGGGGGGTATGACTGGCACCTAGTGCCCTATTAGGACCTAAACTGCTAGACTACTGAGCCTAAGCACATCTGGTGCCTGGCTGGCTCTAACTCTGTTTTACGGAATCAACGGGATATATAACGGCTGTAAATACAGCCTTTGGCCGACTGGGCCTATAGCCACCTGTACTATAACATTAGCTAACTAGAATCACATTCATATAGGGAAACCTATGCGGGCCGACAAGGCCACCATGCTGTCTAGTTATCTATAAATCAATATAACAAATGCTGAACAACTACGTGACCGGCAAGGCCACCACTACTAACTTGATACGGCCCCACACGACCAACATAAACAACAATACTAAACAGCTAAACATACGCACGGCCCCACACGACCAACATAAACAACAATACTAAACAGCTAAACATACGCACGACCCCACACGACCGGCATAACTAACCACAGTGAGATATATACACAATCTGCAAGCCTCTAAGAATACTGATAAGATGGTGGGGACAGGGCCCCGACCTACCCATACTATACAACAAAAGAAAATGATGTAA
>JACEIK010002169.1:0-64965 GCA_018107945.1 Datura stramonium | reverse complement strand
ACCAAGTCAACATATTTACTATAAGTTAAGGCCACAGATTCAACCAAGTATTATGCTAGACTTTATATTTTGGAGTTGGTTAGATTTCACGAGGTTCCATTGTCCATCATTTCTAATAGGGGCAGTTAGTTCACCTTTCAATTCAGGAAGTCATTTCAGAAGGGCCTTGGTACTGAGGTTAATCTTAGCACAACCTTTCACCCACAGATGGATGGTCAGACTGAGCAGGCCATTCAGACACTTGAGGACATGTCGAGAGCTTGCGTGATTGATTTCAAAGGTAGTTGGGATGATCACTTTCCTTTCATCAAGTTTGCCGACAACAACTAGCACTCTAGCATTCAGATAGCTCCGTTTAAGGCTCTTTATGGACAGAGATGTAGATCACCTGTTGGATGGTTTGAGGTAGGCGAGGACACATGGATAGGATCAGATTCACTTCAAAAGGTTATGGAGAAGGTTACACTCATATGAGAGAGGTTGAAGAAAACTAGGTTCATCAAAAATAATATGCGAATGTTAGGCATAGATAGCTTGAGTCTGAGGTCAATGATTAGGTGTTTCTGAAGGTATCACCTATGAAAGGAATTATGACATTTTCCAAGAAGGGGATGCTTAGTCCTCAATATGTTCGTCCTTACAGTATTTTGCAGCGAGTTTTCAAAGTGGCTTATGAGTGGGAGTTGCCGGCGGTGTTAGCTTCAGTGCATCTAGTTTTTCGTGTGTCTTAGTTGAAAGATTTCCTTGGCGATCCATCCTTAGTTGTACCGGTGGAGAGCATCCATGTGATGGATATCCTAACCTATGAGGAGGTTCTGGTTGAGATCCTTGATCATTAGGTTCAAAAGTTAAGTAAAAGGAGGTAGCTTTGGTGTATGTTTTATGGAGAAATCAGCTAGTTGAGTGAGCTACTTAGGAAGCCCAAGTAGATACGGTGGCCAAGTTCCCCTCACCTCTTCCCTACTAGCTTATTTCCACCATGAGGTACATGTTTCCTCCTTAATACTCTATTTAGTTTCATATTTAGTTTATGTCTCTTAGTTCCTTTCATGTCAAAATATGCATGCATGTTTCATGAATTCAGTTTAGTCATGTATCTCATTTTAGAGTAAATCATTCCATTAGTACTCGGTGCTTTATTTTCAGTTTTGAGATTGTAGCTCTTTCCCTATCTTTACAGCGATGTTAGACCCCGTGAGGATGAATATTCCCAAGGGAGAGATAATGTAACACCCGAAAGTTTCTAAGATCAGACAAGAGCCATGAAATAGAGAAAATAGCTAGAATTGCACTAGATCATAGTACAAAACATCAAATGACCCATTATGACACTTGAAGGACAGTTAAGTGATCCGTTAGGAGGGGAAATTGGAGAAAAATGTGAGATTCAAAGAGTCTTAATGACTGAAGGAATGATATGTTAAGTGTGATGACGAATCATTAAGAGGAGGCGTTAAGTGAGGATCAGAGAAATATAATTTTCTTCAGGGATAACAGAGGTATGCTAACGACCCATCAAGGGGACTAATAGATTGTTAAGTGATCTATTAGGTCTACCGGGGTGAAATTTCCGGTCAAGTTATTAAGGGCATTTTCGTACTTCAAGTGTTCTTAATTAAGTCATTTTGAGCTCCAAAAAGGGTGTATTAAAGGGTATTACTTAGCCCTAACCCTCATTATCTTCCAAACAACTGAAGTTGAAGATCCAACCCCCTCAAGTCCTCAAGCAATCAAGGTCCTCCTTCTTCTCCAATTTTCTTGGGTTTCAAATCCTAGCAAGATCTCTTCAAGCCCAGGTTTTTAGGGTCATAAATGGGAAATTTCTTCCACCCTCATGCCCAATTCAAACTCAATCTCATGAATTCAAGTCTCCAATCATGATTTTATGAATTTTAAGGTTTAGACCCAATTTTGATGAAAATTCTTATAATCTAGACTGAATTTTGATGAAAATTCTCATAATCTTCTATGAATTCAATTCTCTTATGATTCAATCCATGATTTATGATTTATCATGATTTCTATTTAATGGTCTCGTGAATCTATATTTTCAAGTTATGATGAATTACTCAATTATACATGAATTTTCATGAATTTCAAACTTATGTATCATGGCCGGTCTCCGGCATTGTTTTTATGGCTTGTTCACGTATGTTATGCAATTTATGAATATCATGATTTCTAGCTAGCCCATATAAAATCATGTATGTTTCATCATTTATGATATGATCACTTTGTATATTTTGGGATTAGTATTTAATACCGAGTAGGTTGGGGTTAAGAGCATCCAAGTCTCAGAACCACTTGCCACTATAGGAATGATAGGCACCTCACCAAGGATTATTTGCCCTTCTCGAATGGCCCCATGAGTGATATCGCGTATTCGTGGTTCTTACCCTTGTCATGGAATGAACACCCTACCAATCATGATTACAAGTTGGGCCCATGTTTGCTCATAACGAGTATGTCGGTTATGAGAATCTCCTTTTATTTCTCATGTTTTAAGTTGTTCATTTTCAAGATGTACGATATCATGTTTAATAGTATTTTGACCCACTGATCAATTTATGAGCTTTTACTTATGATTTCAAACATGTTAATCCTTGTGATTTTACTTTTAAACTTTGGGTCATTATGCTTCAGTTTAGGATGAACAGCTCATGTTTATGACTATCTGACGATTATGATTTATAGCACGATGTCCTTATTCTCATATTTTACTTATTTTATATACTAAGTACATTTAAAGTACTAATCGCATACTTTTGTGCTNCTCATGATATAGGTTCAAGCGACTAGTGTCAGCCCCATTGCTAGATTCTCTTCTGCTCCAGTTTCATCGCAGTTTTGGTGAGTCCTCATCATCCAGGGACATCAGTTTTGATGCATATTCTTTTTATGTCTTTTAGTTTTCAGACTTAGTGGAGCTAGTTGGGGGTGTTGTCCCATCGGCTCATCTTATGAGTAGAGGCTTTTAAACATAATGTATAGATACTCAACTGTTTGATTTGTAGACTCTGATTACGTCTATGATATCCTAGACTTCTGCTTATGATATGTTGTATGATTATTTTCGCTTAGTTTATGCTCTATATTATGTTATGCATGTGCCATGGGTTTTCTTGGAGCCATTCGTGGTTCTAGGTCTCGTATTATATTCGGGGTCTATACTTGAGTCCTGAAAAAATTAATGTTCATTTTAGCTCCTTCTATCTCCATATAATTATTACTTCTCAATGCATAAAAAAGGAAAATTTGAAGCATGCCTAAGCATTCTCTAATGGTGTAATTGTTAAAGAAAGTAGTTGAGGTGGTCAAAAGTTGTTAGGATTCAATAAGTTAGTTATGCAGTTATGTAACACCCCAAAAGTCCCTAAGATCAGATCTGAGAATTAAAACAAAGAAAGCAGGAAAATCTGCACCAACTCACATAACGAGTCTGACTTGTTATGTTACCCGATGGGTTTTTAAGTGGCTCGTTGTGCATGCATCAGTTGTAAAATGTTGGGCTTTCCTAGAGACATAAAAATTTGAGGGACGAGTCGTGGTGCCACTTCATGACTCATCAAGGGAGTCGCTTTATGGGAAAGGTGGAAAGATGGAAAATTCCAGTAGTGATGACGAGTGGTTGTGATGAGTCATCGTGACACCTAACAAGTAATTAGGTGTCTCGTTGGTGTGATGAAGGATTAGAAAAATTGAGATTCAAAGAGTTTTAATGAGTGAGGGAGTGACTCATTTAGTTTCATGATGAATCATTAAGTGGAGATGTCAAGTTAAGATCAAAGTTAGAATTTTTGGCTAGTGGTGACGAAAGGACTTGACGAATCGTCCAGGGACCCAATGTTTCATTCTATCACTCGTTTGGTCTCTGTCACGACCCGAACATAGGCCAGAATCGAGATACGGGACAAAGAACCCCGAGAGGCTCCAAGTCAAACCATGGCATGAACATGACATCTAAAATCAACATAATCAAGAGGAAGTCTAACATATACAATATAGCGGAAGTCTGAAAATATCATAACATCTGATAACATAACACAAGGATGAAACTAAAATACATACTATGTCTGAAAGGCCTCTACTACTGACGAGTTGATGGGACAAGACCTCAAGTGACTCACTACAGTTTGAAACTGAAAGTACTCAACGAAACTGATAAAGGCCCCTCGGGAAATGAGGACTCACCAACTGAGACTGGAAGATGCTAAAACTGAGAGTTTGACTACTGGAGGGTTTGAGCCTGAATATCGAGCCGGTATCATGAAACCATACGACAAAGAGTATGTGGTCAGTACATGGAATGGACTGAGTATGCAAGGTAAGTAAAATGGAGAGTTAAAATACATAAGAGTTCATAAGAGTAGGACAACATGATCATAAAGTAAATATCATATTGTAAACTTAAGGGCTCAAGGTTTTCAAAACATTCGTAAACCAGTCATAATCATAATTATAAGAGAAAGCTTTATTAAACATATCTTGAGCCAAAGTAACATAAACATAACCATGCATAAATCATTAGGAACAATGGGAGGACTCGTCTTAACTGACACCATCATGATAGAGCCTTACATGATGCCCCACTATTTCGCCCAAGTGGTCAGGACCATCCCCGGCTTGCCAAGCTTTCCTTTAGAGTTAAAATCTCGCTGCTGCTGTGTAATGCCGTACGCATGGTGATATCATCGATAAATTAATAAATATATATATATATACACCTATACTTTGTATGTAGTTTTGAGACCATGTATTTACCTGAACGCCGGGTCTACTCGACGCCGAAACTCCCAAATACATGCACATGAGGGCTCATATCGTAATCATAAAATCATTCGTGGAAGTTCATGGACAAATAAATAATAATATTGATGGATCCCACTTGAAATACATGATTAGCCATGAATCGCCAAATGTCATAAATCCATAAATCATTAAATCTATAATATTGAAATGTATATATACTTGATATTTATAAATCCATGATAAATACTAGAGATAAATCATATCATAAATCATAAATCATAATTTAGTGGCTTAAGATCAAGATCATAATGGGACCATAACTTGACTTTTCATGAAGCATACATAAATGGGCATAATTTAATTAATTTGAAACTATAAATTAATAATCAATATAATTATAAAATTTTCCCATGGATCATAAAATATTATTTGATACATAAAGGGAATCGGCCCTTAGATAGATCATAGAGAATTTCACAAGAATTGGAATAAACCCTATTAGACCATGAAACTTGAATCTAGGATTGGAATTCATTGAATTAGAGGATTTTTGAGCATGAGAGTGGGAAAGAACTCCATCTATAGCCTCACATACCTCGGGTAAATATGATCTACACTTCACTTGAAAGCCCAAAAGAAATTGGGGCGAATTTGAACAAATTCTTCAAACTCGATTCCTCATGAAAGGCTCTAAGTTGCATGCTTGGAGGAGATACTTAGAATAGGTTTAACACCCTTAAAACCTACTAACTAAGCTAAATGATGTATTTCCTAGGACTTTAGGGCCTAGGAATGATGAAAATACCCTTAACGAAAACTCGAAAAGCTGCAGCCTAAGTGATAATGACTGTCCAACGGGTCAGCATTCTCGTTGCTCAGCCCATTTTCCAGTCCTGCACTTGCTACCCACAACATGTACCAAGAGTCGAACCCAGCTCCCATGACTCATGGCAACCATCCGTTTTCACCACTACCCATTTTCTGAAACCTTCCAACGGGAGCATACCATGACCCGTGGCTCGAACAAAGAGTCGCCTACGACTGTGACTCCGCCCCTTTATCATGAACAACCTCACAACGACTTCCTAAACTATCCATTATATCAACCAACTGGTCATCCTTAGACCCATGGTCAGAGCTCCTCACGTAGGAACCGAACCACGACCGCTTTCTACGACTCATCGAATCTCAGCTTCAATGACTCGTACCAGTCAAGCCGAGGGAGAATTACTTCTCTCGCTACTTTTCATTTCAAATCCCGAGTCTAGTCGTAAGTTACCTCCGGCAATAATATCTCCCCTTGGGGACATTCGTCTCTTGAATGTGGACATATATATTGAAAAGTTGAGAAATGTGACCACTATGCCAAATAACATTTAAGTTGAAATCAAGGAGTAAATCTACAACTCCTGACCAGAATACATGACCGAACTGAATTCACGAATCACACATACATATGTGGTCATGAATTATACTAATAGACATGAACTAAACATGAAACTAAATAGAATACGAAGGGAGAAAATCGATACCTCAAGCCGGAATAGAGCTGGAAGGGAATAGATGCGGTATCTTGCCATCATACTGCCAATATTTCCATCGTAGCTCCTCAACATGTTGCTTCCTCCACAACACCTTCATCGGCTTACTTCTTGCTTCTTATCTTTTCAAATTATGATCAAATAATTCCATCAGCCTTCTTATAGCTAAGGCTATCCTCACACCTACACTCTCCACTGGAACATCTAGAGATGGATTACCCAAACACTTCCTTCAAGAGCGATACATGGAAAACTAGATGAAGTGAAGCTAATTCTCGAGGGAAACTCCAACCATAGGCCACCTCGCCAAGCATGCCTCACAATTAAATAAGGACCAACATAACGGGATCGAGTTTCCTTCTTTTCTGGACCTCATCACCCCTTCATGGGAGATACCTTCAAAAACACCCAATCATCAACTCCAAACTCAAGCTCCCTCCTCCTCACATCCGCATAAGACTTTTTGGAAAACATTGACTTATTTTCAACCTTTCCCTTATAGGTTGAACTTTCTCCATGGCCTCATGGGATGAATCTGATCCTATTAATGTAGCTTCACTAACTTTGAACCAACTAATAGGTGATCTACATTTTCACCCATAGAGAGCCTCAAATCCAGCCATCTAGAATGTCGAATGGATAGTTGTTCTTAAAGGAAAACTCAATGAGAGGAAAATGGATCATCCCAACTACCTTGAAATCAATCAACACACTCTCTCAACATATCCTCAAGAGTTTGAATGGTCTTCTCGTCACGCCCCACCTTGGGAGGCATGATCGCACCTAGTGCCACATCGATCTTACAACCTAGCTAGGCTATGCACGCCCGGTGCATGCCCCGTAGCTCAATACAAGAAAACAACGAGCTATATCTCTAAGCAGTAATGCAACCTATGTATCGCACAAGGCCATATAGCTACTTGTAAAAGAAATTAGCTAACCAACAACAAGCGATAGAAGGGAATCTCTATGCGCTAACAAGACCATCATGCCGTCTAGTTTAGCGTAAACAAAAATCGTGCACAATTATACTATAGCCGAAAAGGCGACTATCTAACAACTAAACAAGGCCCCACACAACCATCACATTAAATAAAACATATATATATGCCTCATAAAGCCAATGACAACACGAACAACTGAAATATATCACCATCTGCAAGCTCTAGGAGTGGAATAATGGTCGAGATAAGGCCATGACCTACTCCATAACCATACAACCAAAAAGAGCAAACCTTCTAACTATTTTCTCCTAAAGAAGGGAGCTAATCAGATCGTCGAGTCTAAATAAAAGCCAAGAAGGTCCTAATCCGTGTCTGTCTACACCTATAGGCAAGTAATGTAGTGCCTAAGTGACGGGCGTCAGTACAATATCTACCGAATATGGGTGATGTAAGTGAAAATGACCGAATAAAATCAAAGCAAATGAATAGAAGGATAGAGATACAACTCCAATAGCTTAATGACCTCGCTAATCTACTAGTAAATAGTGTAAACAAGATCCTTACCTGGCCCCCAAAAGCTTGGAAGGTACAATCAACATAGAATAACCCACTCGGGGCCTCCATAAGCCCTAGCGAGAACACTTCAATATACATACCCCTAACAAGATCAAATGAGTCAACTGTAACTATAGCGTAACCTACGGCCCCTAGGTCTACAACTAAGTCCACTACCCTCGGTCTCGTGAAGCTTCTGTCTCGAGTCCAATGGACTCCTATAACCACCCCCGGCACTGTGCTCATGAGGGTCGGATGCCGATACGACATAAGGATAATAGTCCAGCCATGGAATGACTGCAATATGGCCTCGCCCACCGTATCATCCCTTGGGACGCCATATCGCTTCCTTAGATCAACGCTATATAGCTCAGAGGCGACGACACAACTAGTAACCCCTGGGTCACGATGCCATATTGTACGGCCAATCCCAAACTAAACATAAAGTAATCGGTCCTAACTAACAATAGCAATAAACATAATAGACATACTTCTAACCATCTTATTTAGGCTTAAGTCGTATTACAATACGACATAAAATAACTTGTCAGAGGAATTTTCCTTAACATTCCTTGAAATGCAGTACTTCGATTTAATCAAGCGAGGTTTAACTTGCACCGCAATTCTTTCCAACCGTAACCTTTATACCGAGAGAATAGAACTAGTTTTTATGCTAAATCCGATAAATATAGATAACTTTCGAGCAATAGAAATTTACCGTAATCCAACTTTGGAATAACCCGACCAAAAATCTAATTTCCCGAAAGTTCGAAGGTAGACATGCTTACCTAATGCCTATGAACGCGTAGGAATCAATTCCCTGCGTAGGAGCAATTTCGACAACTTTTGTCTTGAGAGAGTTTCTGCTTCCAAGCGAATACTGAGAAATAACTCTCGTAGTAGTGCTGCAGGCCTAAATCTCAAGACCTGTTAATTTGAGATTGGACTGAGTTTAGTGGCATAATCGATGAAAATGATTGAAATCTACATATTCCTTTACTTCTAGTTGAGAGGATATTTGGAAATGACTAAAATTTGGGCTGTGTAAGGGGGATATATATATGAGGTCGGTGGCAAAAGATCTCGAGCCATCCATCGTGCTCGCGGCTCTGCGCACCGCGCCGACAATGTAGGCCCTCACGGCCTAGCCTCCTCTAACCCTAAATCTCGTGCTTTTCCATATACGTCAAGATCTTCTTATTGGTCATAAGTCCACATGTATGCTTACTAATTGTTAACGTTTATGGGGTGTAACATCCTCCCCCTTAGGAACATTCGTTCTTGAATGTCATTCGTGCTTAAAGAAGTTAACTATCAAGCTTGGGAAAATTTTGGTTGAGTCTCCCAAACATGATGGACTATCCAAACCTGAAACATGAAATTCCAACACAAAGCCTCGCAGACTCTATAACAACTATTTCATCACAAGAGATAGCTTAGTTAATAGTACCAGAATACAAGCAAGAAATAACAACTTAATAACAACATCACCTTTAACCGCATAATCCGAATCACCTTGGAACAAGTGAGGATATTCTAGACCTCATGTCATCCTCGACTTCCTAGTTCATCTCTTATTTATTCCTCGTTCCTCCGTAATACCTTAATAGGTGCTACATTTTAAGTTCTTAACCCGCGAACTTGCCGATCTAGTACGGCAACAGAACTTCTTCATATATAGGCTAGCTCGCGACTCCGAACGCCCTCAACCGGCACCACTTGGAGTGGATCTCCCTATGCACTTCCGCAAAGATTATTAAGGAAAGACTGTGACGCTTTATAGCTCGAGTGTGTTCTAGTTCATATGCTAGTCGTCCTATTCTCCGAAGGATCCGATACAAGACACTAAATCTAGGGCTGCTTGCCCTTTTACCAAACCTCATTATGCCCTTCATAGGGGAAACTTTAAGAAATACCAAATCATCAACATTACCCAGGTGTTACACCCCAAAAATTTTTTGGAAATTATTTGATGTTCGTATTCTATGTTAAGGAAAGTACGGGTTGTATATTGATCATAGATGACAAGGGAAATGTGTACGAATGGAAAAAACAAAGAGTATGTAAAGTTTATAATTTGGGTCAAATTTAAATGACCATATCTCCCAATATAAAATGAATTAGAATCCCCACGACCTATCAAATTAAAGGTCTTTGAGTCTAGTTTCATAACATCAAACCGATCGTCAATCGTAGTTCTAATAAAAGTTATACGTGTTTTACAAGAAATTACCTGGGCAAAGGACATGGCCAATGCTCTAAAACGCGCCACCGCCCAAACACCTTTATTTTTTATGTTTTTGGTTATGAAATCATTTTAAAATTTTCTAGGTTTGAGGTGCTTGCTTACCCTATGAAATCCTCTCTTTTTTCCAAAGAGAAAATCCTTAGAAACCAAGAGGAAATCCCTCAAGAAAATACCATCAAAACACAAGCAAAGTTGATGGAAGTCAAGGCAACATTGGCGTGAAGTTGTTGCCGCCATGTAGCTTGCTTGGCAAGAAAGCAAGCTGTGTGTTTGGGACTATTTTGAGCTAATGTTATACTACATCTTAGAAGGAATTGTTCCTTAATAAATAGTAAGTCACTTCTATTTTGGAAATCTCTAATAAGTGTATGAATTTTTGAAGGAAAACTAGAAGAAAGTTATGGTTTGTGTGTTGACTTGTTGTAGCTGTTGGGCTGTTATTTTGCTGCATTTCGGGCAAGATTTCTGCTTTATTGGGAAGTGATTTGAAGGAAAATACCCTATTATATCCAAAATATTCTCATGCCAAGGGTAAGTGTTTCTAATTTCTTAACTTGTCAAACAATCCTAGCTAAAGCTAAAGTTGGAGGTTGGGTGTTAGGCTGCCATTGTTGGTATGTTGTTGTTAGCTCGCTGTTTTTGAAGGTTGGAATAGATGTGTTTTGCTGAGAATATACTCTATATTTGTGGTAGTTTTTCATGAGAAATGTGAGGTATTTCCTACTATTTTCCCCCAAAGTTGTAGAAACAAGTTGAAATAAGAAATGCTAAGTGTTGCCTTATTTGTTTGTGTCATGACTCGCCATTGATGTAATATTTGCTGGATAAAATGGCTTGAAACAGCCTTGTCACTTGGTGAGAAACTCAATTAATTTAAGGGGCTAAAGTTCTGGTTGTTGAAAGAAAGAAACGACATAAGAAAGTTCGCCAAAAAAAAAGATATGTGGAGGCGTTTCTTGTCTCTTGATTTTCGCTACCTAATTCCATGCCGAGAATTAATCCGGCATTCCCCTCGCATTTCCTGAGATTCTTTTATAGAATATTATGGTTCCTCCCAATTTTTATGATTACTTGGTATTAAGGTGTGTATTTGCTAAAGAGTTGGAATGCATGAATGTGGCGTAGAGGCAATTCGTTTCTATTATGGCCGAGTTGTAAATCAGTCCGAAGTCCCTGCGCGGCACCGTGAGCCGGTCCTTTATATTATGTTATGTATTTGTGGTTTCAATGTTGTTTCACATTATGATTGCTAAGAAATTTGCAAGCATGGCAATACGATCACGCGCAGATAAAACCTAATAATTGGAAATGGGTTTTAACTTCAATAAGGGCTAACGAGGGTAACAAAATTGAATTTCCTATGAAAGTTACCTACAATTCTCATATTCATGTTTTAAGGTACCTAGGGCCATTAGGTGATTCCCCGATCCCTCTTCCTTAAGCTAAGAGACTAATTAATACGTTTCTTATTTAACCGATACGTTAAACTTGAAAGATAGAATCTCGAATGGGTAAACTATTGATATTTCTATGGGACCATCTTTATTGGCAAGTTATGACAATATCTTGATGTTAACATGTTAGACAAAAATCGTAGAATATATATGTTTATGCTTACATTCAAATTACGGCTACTAAAGCGGCAAGGATTGCCTTTAGGAAAGTCGCTTATATGTTTATTAGAGCTCTTGAGTTATCTAGACCTCCCGAGAATTGCTTAAGGCTTTAAGTAGACACGTCGCATGTTCTTTGAAAGTTGTATATGTGTAAGGAAATTAACCGAAGGTTAAAAGTTGAGGCGCTAGTAGCAAAGGAGAGATAAGAGTAAATGTTATACCTTTTAAGGTAATATGAGGTATGCCTTCGTCCGTAGTTGATTTCAAGAACCTTTTTGAGTGACGTTAAAATATGAGCAAGACGAGCTTAAGAGACAAGGTTGCAATTAGTAAGAAGGTAAGTGCGTACAAGAATTGTTAAATAGTGAACACGAGAGTAAATAATTAGGTAGGGAATGACGAATCCTCGTTTGGAAAGAATTTAAGATGAATACGAAAAGTAGAGCTAATGGTTGTTAAGTTAGATGATAAGTGTTACGATTGTTAATGAATTAGGCAAAATAGCTACCAAGATTTAACCCGTTTCCAAAGACGTTTAGCAAAAGAGTTATAAATAAAGTTGTTTATGTTCAGTTGTTTTAAGTTAATGAAAGGCCAAGAAAGTGTTAACCTTAAGAAATTAATTCTGGAACGAATATTTTGAGATAGTGACTCAATTTAAAGAATTTCCTTATTGTACTTTAAACAATTATCTTTGATTATTCCGTTTCCAACATTGGATTAACTATTTCATGTTTTAAGGATTTTATTTTTCTTGGAAGTTTTGTAACCGTTTTTATAATGCTGCAAGCAAGCTTTTCTAAGCTCCACATATATTGCAATGTTTCATGAGCTTTTCCTACATTGCCTAAAGCACGTACTATAAGTCTCTATTTATTTTAAGGAAGCCCCTAGACAAGTCAGTTTAGAATTTGTATACAAAGAGCTCCAGGTTTGAGAAACACAAGTTATGTCTTCCTCGTTTCATAAGTTACTCGAGATGTGATATGATGTTCAATGAATGAGGTATGCTCATACAATTTTGATATGAAAGTAAGGAAAGCAAACGAAAGTATACCAAAATGAATGCTAAGATTGTTAATAGAAAATGTTAGGTTAAGTGATTCTCTCTCGCTCCTCGTGGTTAGAATTTCTAGGAGATGTTTAAAATCATGAATGTGAGTCTACACATGTCTTTATGATATTCCACTTCTAGGAACTTCCCTAGAATTTATTCACATCATATGTATGTATTTAAATGCTAAAGGAAAGACCTATATGTATTGAATAATTGTAGTATTAGGGGTCGGGTAAGATAACATATGTTATAGTTATCAACATCAACATATTTTATGGTTTCCGGTATTCAACAACTTGTATGAGCTCGCGCTCCATTTATGATGGCTATTAACATTTATTTTTATTTTACCTGTGGGTACACCGGCCGGAGATCTTTATTTTACTCCTGTGGTACACTATTGGAGATCTTTATTTTACCTACGTGGGTACATAGGCCGGAGATATTTTTATTTACCCTAGTGTGGTACATTGGCCGGAGATATTTTTATTTTACCCCTGTAGTACACCGGCTGTACGAATTTTATATATGGATTTACTGGCTGGTCGCCGGCATTACGTTTATAGTTTCTTTCTTGTGCATTTCTTTAATTGCATTTTCATATCTTTATAGAGTTATCAGGCTCTCACTTCCAGGATTCCAGTTGTTACCATTCTTATTCCCGGTTCAGCTTATCTTGAGTTCGCTATGTTATAGTAAGTTGTTATCAACATGTGTTGCGTAGTTCCGTGTTATATTTATCTCCTCTATATGTTTATGTACTAAGTCGCTATTACAGGATCGTTATCTCATGGTTGCGCTGAAATTTTTACATACCATTACATTTATCCGTCATCGTCCCTTGCTTGGGGACCGCTGGCCCTGCCGCAAGTGAAGGTTGAGGTTAGATGGCCAGTTGAGTAGCAACAGAGATTAATAGATTGATGGTATGCTCCTTTCTTCCCGGAGCTAGGGCTTATTTATTTGTGCTTTAGTTTTGAGACGCAGGCGGGGTAGGCCGGAGCCCCGTTCCGACCATTAGTTAGTTTACTTTAGAGGCTTTCTAGGACTTAGTGTACAATGTTATCTCGCTTTGTGGCCTCGTCGACTTATTGTTGCTTGCTAGCACACTAATTGCCTTGATTGCATTTCGATTGTTTACCCCGTATTGTTGAGACCTTGGGTGGTCTAGTTTATTCTAGCGCTGATTGTGAGGTGGCCTCGGATGGCCTAAGTGTTACAAATAGCGTATGTCATATAGCGCCTTTCGATCAATCATGAATTGAGTTCCACAGCCCTGGGCCCCGCTTTTGGGGGCGTGACACTGCATTTTCTACACATTACAAGAGTAGGATTTTAATGACTCTAAGCTATTAGTAAGCGCCTAGTGAGTTTTACTTTTCCCTTCCGATTGATGCAAGGATCATGTATGGTCCAATCAACTATGATTCTCCTACCTCGAACCATCAAATGGAGAACCTACACTTCCGCCCATATAGGACATCATAAGGCGCCATCTGAATTGTCGAATGATGATTGTTGTTGTAAGTAAATTCAATAAGAGGTAAGTGTTCATCCCACGCCCGAAGTCTAAATACGCACGCATGCAACATATCCCCGAGTGTTCAATTGTACGTTCGCTCGCCCATCTATCTCGAGGATGAAATGATGTACGCATTAACCTGTTCTAAGTGCCTTCGAAATGATTGCCTGTAATCTAGCCAGAATTTGCGTCTCCCTACCCAAACATAGACGCTGGGACTCATGTAATCGAAATATCTTCCGATATACAATTCAAAGATAATCCTCGGCTGAAAAGGTGGCCTTGACTAGCGTAAATGAGCTTGATTTCGTTAGTTGTCGACAATCACCCAGTAGAATCAAATCTACGCCTAGTACTCTGGGTAATCCCTTGCCACAAAATCCAGCGTTGATTTCTTCCTATTTCCACATAGGTGCCGTTATCTCCCGTGTCAATTCGCCGGGTTTTGATGTTCAGCCTTTACCTCAAGGCGTTGGGCGCACCGTGCTACAAATTTTCTACACCCTTTTTCATTCCGTGCCACAAGAATCTCTTATGTCATGATACATTTTCATCGGTAACCCGATTACAGTAACGGCAGAGCGTATTCTCAAACCCATAATTTTCTATAAGAGCCTCGCTATATTTGGAATGCAAAGGCAACCGAACCTCGTGACCCCCGTCTTTGGTTACCTCAAAGGCATACTTCACCCTATTGTACTCATCTATGAGTCAGGCTAAATGGGGATCTTCATACTACTGTTTCTTTACCTCCACCACCGTGGATGATAACGTGTATTTTGAATTACAGCCCCATTATCTCCTGAATATACTATTTGAAAGACTAAGATAGCTAACCGGTGCAATTCCCGAGCCAACTCTCACCGTTGGGCCCAAATGTGCTAAACTTCCCATATATCTACGATTAAGAGCATTCCTATGATGTTAGCTTTCCTCAATGATACAACCGTTCACGTCGTAGTCCTTCAACAAGCCGAATAAGCGACGCCGTCGTAAGTTCAACTTTGCGAGTGAAAAACGCATCGAGACTCTTGCGATAGTACAACATTCACATGGACGCCATACGAGAAAATGCATATTTTTAAGGCATGAACTACAACAACTAACTCTAGATCACAAGGGTAGCTCTTTCTATGTTTACTCGCTGCCTCCTCAAGCATAAGCAATTACCTACTATGTTTCATTAGAACACACTCTAACCCGATGCCCAAGCATCACAATACACCGCGTAACCTCTAAACCTTCCCGGCAAAGATAGTACTAGCGCCGATGTCAATCTGCTTTTCAACTTCCCGAAACTTTTCACGCCTCAATCCATTTGAATTTGGCGACTTTCTAAGTCAATTCTAGTTAAGGCACCGATAGAGTAGAAAATCTTTCCCACAAAACCTCCTATAAGACCCGGCTAATCTCAGAAACCGGTGAACTTCAAAATGGAGTTGTAGGTCTATGTGGACATGTCTACCGCCTCACCTTTCGCAAATCAACCCGAATACTAGCCTTCGATACAATATGGCCCAGTAGCTGCCACTGGACCAACCATAACTCACATTTAGAAAATTTTGGCACACAACTAATAATCTTTATGTCCGGCGCCCCCAAATGATTTCTCGTCGTCGTAACGTGAGTACACCAGATGTCATCGATAAATACTATCAAACAAATCTAAATATGCCTAAAGATGCTATTCAATGACGAATAACATTGTTGGAGAATTTGTCAACCGGAAGGACATCACTAGGAATTCAAAAATGACCATACCGTCCCAAAGTCAGTCGTGATATCTTTCCCGAACTCATACCGGTGATACCGACCTTAAGTTGATCTTAGAAAATATTTCTCCACTTGTAATCGATCAAACAGGTCATCTATCCTGGGAAGCTGCTATTTATTCTTAATGGTAACTTTATTTAATTCTCTCCGTAGAGTATGCACATGCAAAGACAAATCCATCTTTCTTTCTCAATAACAAAACGAGCGCATCGTTAAAGTGATGTACTTACTACCGAAGCCCTTATCTAATAAATATTTCAATTGTTCTTTAAGTTCTCTCATTTTAGCTGGAGCCATTTGGTACAAAGTAGTGATTGATATAGGGTGAGTAATTGTAACAAGTCGATGGAGAAATCGATTTCATTCTCTGGAGAATACCAGAAGTCTATCTGAAACACGCCTCGGAAATCTACCGACTAATCGGAATGGACTCAAGGGTCGTGATTCGCTTCATATCCTAAACTTTGACAATATGATATATACCACCCTTTTCTCGTTAACTTTTCCCAAATATGGATATGAACCTACCCTTTGGCATAGCTGCAATTTCTCTTCCACTCTCATCTACCTCCCCGAAGTGGAATCTACTATCTTGGTCCAACACTCTACGTTGGGATAACACGGTAAGAAGGTCCATACTCATAATTGCATCAAATTCGATCATTTCTAGCTCCACTAAATCTACTAAAGTCTTACAACTAACGACCTTCGTACACCCCCGCAGACCTTTTTTGCTATAATAGAATCACCGACGGGCATAGATACTAAAAGGCTCGTTGGAGCAATTCTCGGCATTATTCAATTTCTTGGGCCACTAATGGGATAACATAGGATAAAGTAGAACCTAGGTCTATCAAAGATAAACTGGTGAGAGAGAAAATGCCTGTATACTGGCCAAGCAACATCCACGACGACTCGACTCATGTCCCTGCAAGCGTAAGTGCGATCCGGACCGCCGCCAAGCTAGATGCCCCCGACCTCGCCTCGACCTCTACCGGGCCGAGACTAAGGGCCTCCGCACTCCCGCTGAAGATGCCGGCACTGGACCCTACCAAGATTCGTCCCGCCCGGTCCCAATCACTCCCCGATCCCTAGTTGGACAGTTCCTCATCATGTGACCCTCTTATCCACAAACACGCAAAGAGAACCATACCGTATGCCAAAAGACGAAGTCGAATGCGTATAGGAAAATGTGGCATGGTAGATTTTCTCTGCTCTAACCTCTTTACGCCGCGGCACCCATCCTCGTGAGCTCACCGGTCCTCGACTCAACCCTGCAACCGATCTACCACCCTACTACGTTTGGAGGTGGGGGTCTGTGGTCTTCCTAATAGTCGTGGCCTAGGTCCGCCCGAAACTCGCTTGGGTGTCACTAGGTCTAACCCTAAGGAAGCCGCTTCGATTTTCCTCTCTCTATCCCTCACTAGCGCTGCCTGATCTCAATACTCATAGAAAATGCCCGAACCGCAATATCCATATCCTCATAGCATAGCCGTAACACAAGTCGCCAAGTACTAAGGAGCATCCCCATAATAAATCGGGTGCACTCCAAACTCCGGCATAGTGTCTAGCAAAAGATGGTGCATATCCGCCAACCGATCCACCTGCCTCGCGATTCTCAAAAAAAATGGTCTAAGAAGGCCTATGAAAAGTCGGGACCAAATCGGAGGAGGAACATATCCGCCGACCTTTCCCCAACTCTCATACCATAACACTACTATGTTCCGCAATCGAAATATTGTTAACTCCACTTCACATCTCCTCGCCGTGGCATGTATTACCCGAAAAATCTGCTGCACTGACGAAGAAGTCTTGAGGGTCCTCATCTCGATCCGTTCGTGTGAATCATGGGCACTTCGGGACGAGGAAACACCTGCACTTGAACTCACAGTCCTCTTGAAGACTTAGAAACTATAGGTTCCACCGCCGACGCCGCGTTAAATCATCATCTTAGCTAACATGAAGAAGCCCTTCTAACCTCCTGATCCGATGATATCGGTATAGGAACCGCCGGGAGGTGGTGTCGACACCGCTCTAAATGACTCGGCGTGGTGGAGAATGCCGGGGAGACCGAGATAGTTCTCCTATCGCCCGCACGGCTGCTCGACCGAGGCGCCCGCTAGTGCCCTCTCCCCGTTTGTATCTAACTTTCTGGGCTAGTCATAGTCTATCACATATCCGACTTTTCTCCGTAAACAAGCAGAATATAGTAAGCTAGGGACTCAAACTCTATACAACATAGCTCCATAGAACGAATGGAAGAGAAAGAAGAAGTAACCATCCTAACATGCCTCCGTAGCCTCTGTATATAAAATGTGGTGCACAACACATCTATAGACAAGACTCATAGAATATGGTGCGCAACATATCCATAGACTAGACTCTACTTGACACGACGGCAAGATTCCCTAGGATACGAATTCGCCCGATACTCACAAGTTTGTCACAATTCCCGCCTTGGGAGTGCATGAATGGCACCTAGTACCGCACTGCGATTTGACTAACCCGGCTGGGCTAGCAACTGTGCATGCCTCGTGAATCTCAATATAAGAAAACAATGAGCTATATATCGGTTGTAAATGCAGCCTCTCCTGGCCACAAAGTCGAGGCTACATATAAAAGGAAACAAATAACCAATAACAAGCGATAAAAGGGAATCCTGGGCGTGGCCAACAAGACCACCATGCCGTCTAGTTTTAGCAGACAAAAAATCGTGCACCTACAACTATACTATTGCCGACAAGGCCGTATCTAAAACTAAATAAGGCCTCTACACGCCATCTCGATGAAATAAAACATATATAAGGCCCCACACGACCTACGACAACACGAAAACTCAAATATGTAGCCTACAAGCCTCTAGGAGTGGGAATACTAGCTGAGACAAAGCCTCGACCTACCCATAAATATACAACCAAAAAGAGCAAAACCTTCTAACTATTAGCTCCGAAGACGGAAGCTAATCTGTACCGCCGACTCCGATCGAAAGCTAAGAAGGTCCTGACCAAGGCTAATCCGCACTCGCAGAAAGTATGTAGCGCGTAGACGGGGGCCGTATAATATATACCGAATATGTAAGGCAAGAAGTGAAAATGACTCGAATAAACCGAAAGAGAAACCGACATAAGGGATAGAGATACTACCTAAATAAATTTTTAATGACCTGGCCGTCTAATCTACAAGTAAATTGTGTGACAAGAACCTTACTTGACCCCTATAAACCCGAAAAGGTACAATCAGCAAAAATCATCCGCCGGGGGCTCCCATAAGCCCCGACGAGCACACTTCAATCTATCATACTCTCTAAAATATCAAAGTGAGTCAACTGCAACTATATCCCACCTACCGGTCCCCTAGGCCTACAATCGGAAGTCCGCTCGCCCTCGGTTCGTAGGGCCGTGTGAGTCCGGGCGGGACTCTCATAACCACCCCGGGCACCAGGCTTGATGAGGTGTTATGCCGAACATAAGGACAATAGTCCATCCATGGGAATGGACTATAATATGGCCATTGGGCCCTCGCATCGTCCTCGGGATGGCATATCGCTCCTCGGGAGCAACATCATATAAAGCCCATGGCGTATGACACAAAGCCTAGTAACCAAGTTGGTCACCGAAGGCTATACAGGCGGTGGTCAATTCCAAACTAAACATAGAAAGTATTGGTCCAAACTAACAATAATACTTCTTAACCACAATAGACATACTTCTTACCATCTTACGAGGGCTCAAGTCATATTACAATTTGATAGAAAATTACTGGCCAAGGGATTTATTCTTAAAATACCTCGAATGCCGATTTCTGATTTAATCGCGAGGTTTAACTTGCACTAGGTGATTCTTTGAAACTATGACCTTTATATCAAAGAATAACTAGTTTTAATATAAACTCGATAAATACCGATAACTTTCGATAATAGAATTTACTATAACTAACATTGAATAACTCGCCAAAATCTATACTTCTCTTTAGCTTAGAAGGGAGAAATTCTTATCTAATTCCTATGACCGCGTAGGAACTAATTTAGAGCAATTCGAAAATTCTTACTTGGCGACTCTCCCGATTTTCCGAGGAATTTCTCGAGAAATAACTCCGTAGTAATGCTTCGTAGGCCCGAAACTCATTACCCGTTAATTTGAGATTGGGAAGGTGTTTGGTAGGCATAATCTGATTTAAAATGATTGAAATCTACGTGAGATTCCTTTACTGGCTAAGAGGATATTTGGAAATGACTAAAATTTAAGCTATGAGGGGTATATATATATATAAGTTCTAAGTATCGAGGGGCGCCCGCGCTACATCATGCCGCATGCCCTCCGCACGTACATCCCATCGGCTCGTGCTCGGCGCCCGCGCGCCCTGGCCAAGACCGCTAACTAGCGCACGCGCCGGCCCTTCATGGACTAGCCTCGCCCGACCTCGCTTCGAGGGTTTTTCCGTCACGCTGCTCTTCTTATTCATCACAAGTCCACGTGTATGCTTACTATTTGTTAACATTTATGGGGTGTAACATCCGCCCCCGACTATCCGTTTGTGGGTGAAATGTTGTGCTAAGCTTAACTTGGGTACCGAAACTTTTCCAAATGATCTTCAAACTAGAAGGTAAATCGAGTAATTTCTATCCGATATGATTGACAAGGGCACTCCATGCATCGAAACTAATTCTCAAATATACAATTAGCATAATCCTCTATCGAATTGATAGTTTTGATCGCAGGGAAATGAGCTTTAGTCAACCCGCCCCACAACCTCGCCAAATAGAGTCATACCGTTGGCGTGTACGAGGCAAACCCCGTCACGAAGTCCATTGATTTCCTCCCCACTTCAAAGTAGGGATACCAAATGTCTTGAAGGACATCTCCTGGTTCTAATGCTCAACCTTCACCAAGTTCGGACACATAGCCACAAACTCGCTATGTCCTTCTTCATGCCACCCCACTAATAGACTTTCCCAGAGATCACATGGCACATCTTTGGTGTCATACGGATGGATAGAATATCCAGAACCATGAGTTTCATGAAACATTCTCTCCTTAAGTCATCAACATTTTTTACACAATAAATGACCCCAATATCGGAGCACACCATCTCTCTTGGGAGAAGACCTCACCTTTCCCCCGATTCGAATCGCTTCCTTCAACTTCACCAAAATAGGACCCCTCGTCTTTCCTAGCCTTAACATCACTACTAAAGATGATTATGATCCATTCTGAATAATGACACCACCATCAATTGAGTCAACCAGATGAACTCCTAGTCAAGAAAGCCACGCACATCCTTCACTATCTCTTCCTTTCCTCATCTATATGAGATACACTCTCAATAAAGCTCCGCTCAAGGCATCGCCACCATATTTTCCTTGCTTACGTGGTATAGGACACTCATATCATAATCTTTTAAGAAGTCTAACCACCTCCTTCGACATAGATTTAGATCCTTCTAGGTGAACACATACTATAGGATTTTTGTGGTTCAGAAATTACGTATAGTGTCTCCAAATCTTCAAGGAAAATACTACCTTTGCTACCCGAGATCATGAGACCTGGGGATAGTTCTTTTCATGGACTTTGCCTAGAAGCATAGGCTACAACCTTACCTTGATACATAGCACACAACCAAGGTCGATCCTCATTGCGTCACAAGATACCACAAACCCATTGATACCCTTAGGGAGGGTCAACACTGGTGTTGAGGTGAGTCGAGTCTCCAAATCATGGAAGCTTCTCACAAGCCTCTCGACCATTGAAACTTCACTCTCTTCCGGGTCAATTTATAAATCCAAGCTGCAATGGATGAAAACCCCTCAACAAATCTCTCCACTAAGAACCAAATTTATAAACCCACGAAATTCTCGATATTCGAATGATTCACCGGTCTAGGTAAATTCTTCACCGCTTTCTATCTTTGGAGAGTCCACCCGTACACCTCACCCGACACCACGACCCAAAAATGCTACTAAGTTCAACTAGAACTCACATTTGTTGAACATAACATACAACTCGGCGATCCTTAAGAGTCTTAGGCACCATCCTAAAATAAGAGGCATGCTCCTCCTCGCTCCGAGATTATATGATAATATCATCTATGAACACAATCACGATCATATCCAGGTACGGCTTTAAAACCTGCTCATCAAATCCATAAAAGCTGCAGAGCATTCGCTAGTCCAAAAGACATGACTATTGTTCGGGTGTTTTGGCAACTACACGCAAGTGCACGTGGTCGAACATGTAGTAAAATGGCTAAAGTAAGCTGGGCATCAATCCCATTGTGACCGGCAACTAAGGTAATAATCAACTAAGTGTTAATGAACTCTAACTTAAAAATGCAGCATAACAGCTTTAAAGAAGATTTTGAGAGTTTGTTTCCTAATTTATACTAACCTAAGACAAAATTATAAAGTGAGTCTGAACTATAGTAATGAGCAAGCCGAGGCTAAAACGAACATGCAGGGAAGTAATATCGATACAATTCTAAGTTAATCTTTCCTTCTGCTGCTAGTCAAGAATTATTGCCTAATGATAGAAACTTTCGTATCCTACCCAAACTTGCCAATCATGAACCTTCAACCTACTTTTCTGTGGATAAAAGAATTTCATGTTCTAGCCATACAAACCGATTCCTTAATTGACTACTTACTTTCGCATATATTTCTATTCTGAATGTAAATCAATTCTCAATTTTCCCAAACTAAGAAAAGAACATATCCTACCAATTCAAACCTTTCCAATTTCTTTCCTTTTCAAGATAAAACTGAATTTTTTAGATATACATTAACATTGGCCAAACATTAATGCAAAACAAGAAAAAGAATTGAGAACAACCATTGAAGAAAAGATGAAAACCAAATGATCAACAATTACATTCCACTACAACTGTTCTTAACCTCAAGAAGAAGTGAATTTAGCCACTCATTTGTGGATTAAACATCATCAACGAGGTATAAATCATACAAACAATTGAAATAAAGAAGAAAGAGATAGAGAAGAACCCTAAGATTTTCGTCCCCTCAACTTCTTGTAACCCACGTCCTTGCTCAACTAAGTCGAATAATTAAAAATAAACCTAAGTGTGCTATTTATACTCAGTGGGAATTCTTTTCCGAATAACAGCAACGTGTCACGGCGCACGCGGAGCACCGCTCCGTGACACGGAGCTAACGCGACCTCTCTGGAATCGTGTCCTCAACAATTATCTCCGCCGTGCCACGGCATGCAACGCGGAGTTTGGCCAACGCTACTTGCCATAGCCACAACTTACCGGAAATTGGATGTTCTAAAAATATACGCAATGTGCCACGGCTTGAATCACGTGGCATTGCCTCCGTGTCAGAGGCAATGCGGACCTTCATTGGAAATGGCCAAAACAAATCAACGAGGCGTAATGCCTCCGCGATGGCAAGCCGTGGACACGGCCTATCGCGGAGCCCCTATATTTGCCGCTTCCTGACCTTTTCCACTGCCATTCCAAGTCCATTCCCGATTTTTACCAACATGTCTCTTAGCTTTCCAAAATTACATTCGCAAAACAACACTAATCATGTTGGTTAGTAAATTCACATTTTAAATTACAAATTACATGAGAATGCACAAATAACGATAGATAAACACGTTGAAATGAAGCATTTGAGTATCACTTGGGCATATAATTCTGCCCAAGATCACTACCCCACACTTAAAACCTTGTTCGGCCCTCGAACAATACTCTCTACATCTTATGCAATTGGATACCCGTGCATAGCTACTTTGGCTCCACAATTCAAGCTAAGGCTATACCGATTATTTAATATAGCAAATCATCAAGAAAACATGCATTGTATCGTCAATACAATGATATTCACCACATTAAGACTCCTAGACTCAATAATCGACTCTCAATATCAACAAACTCATACAAATTAGTTGATCAAGACATCCGACACGAATTCACCACAAGCATGTGCCCTCACAACACAAGAGAATTTTTCTTTACAATCATGTATCTCAAAGCATTACATGTAGGGGTATATGAACACGATTTCTCTCTCTCCCAAAGAATTCACATGCATCATGTCATGAACCTTAGGCTTGCCTCTAGTGTATTACTCCGCTAATATAAGGATGCATGATGTAAGATCACGTAGACTTAACAAAGTTGTAATGTAAGCTAAGGAACTAGTAAATACTGGGCTAACCAATAATAGCAACTAGCTTCCTTAAGCGCATTTCAATACATCCCACCATCACATGCAGGCATTGTTTCTTCCCTTCATCCTCCCATTCTTGAAGTCTTTCTTTATTTTTGTTCCCATTTCTTTAAGCACACTCGGCTTAATAACAAAGATTAGTTATACATCTTTATTTTATTTCATTTCGTTAGCGCACCCTTGACCTTTCTTTAACTTTCACCATTTCCTCTTTCCTCTCTTTCTTTTCACAATTCTCACTCTCGACACCGTGGGAAAATTATTTTTTTAGTATTTAAAAATTAGTATTTTTGTGTTTTTTAATAAAAAAGAAGGATTAAGCTCGGTTTGTACCTATTCAAAGAAATAAAAAATAGGTTGTGTTAGCTCAATGAGGCTAGTTAGGATTACATTTAAGGTAGGTATGATAATGGAAAACTTTCGGTTAAATCAAAGAAATGCCTACATCCTCTCGTACAATACACATCCTTCATTTCGTTTTTTACACACACTAGGCAAGTTCTAGACACCGCACAATAGCATGGAATAACAAACCTCACCACATACTCATTGCACATGCTCAACTCAAGACATATTCACGTACTCTTCAATCAGCTAATTACAAGAATTCAATATTGCTCAATCACACCGAATCGAACCTATGGCTCAGGTATCTCAACATGTTTACAAAGTAGCATGCTTTCATACGAATCACCTTTGCATCTTTAATATCATGTACAACACGCAACAAGAATTCCGAACCATGAAGTAGCGACACATTTGGAAAACAAACAAAAGAAATAAAATAAAAGAAAGAAAAAAACTACCCTATCGACCACATTTCCTTAAGACTACTGCGTTATCCATCCATCTTAGGGAACGGTCACTATTTACGACTTCGGTTCACGAGGACTATTCTGGTGAAAAGCACCGAAAACAAATGGCGAGGAACCCAATCATAAAATAATCAACGAAAATTTTAAAATATCGATAATTTCGATAGAAACAAAAATATTTACACAACCAAATAACAACAACTCCACACAACACAACATCTTTAACATTTATTACAACACCGAATTACAAAACAATAACATACGCATAAAATCACAGGTCACATTTTCACATGCACAACAACACAAGACATGAACATAAACAATAACAAAAACAACCGGCACCTAACTACTCCTACCCCACACTTAAACCGAACACCGTCCCTAGTGTTCACGAAATTCAACATATGACAAAAGTAGGTGGTGAAACTCCCGATCAATCGAAGTATTCAACTTCTTCATCGTGTGCCGTTGCTCGCCCCCTATATCTCAATACCGCTTCGCCGTTTTCATTCGATTTCAATATTCGAGTCCTACGGCGTGTCTCCTCATCGATTGGGACATCATCGTCTGCAGTTCCACAAAGCCGGCCCCACTTCCTCAGATGTAGCTCAAGCATTTTCGCCGGGGCGGGTAATCTAAGTCGAGCCGCCACAGCTCATCTTCTATTGCCGGCCTCCGGCCGATGCGCAATCAAGATTCGCATCCCAAATATACGGGCCATATACCGATCATCCCGAGCATGTCTCGGGCTAGTGAGAACTGCCCGTGAGTGGCAAGCCGTGTGCTCGTTTGCGACGCCCAAGGCACGCCATCTCCATTTTGGGATGTAGCTGCGGCCTCTTCCTCAATATCTCGGCCCTCGTGAAGGTGGCCGCTGAAACCACCGAACTCCACTGCGCCCTTGATGGAGTCGGGCCCTTTTCATGGAGTGCGGGGAGATGATCACCGCCCCAACATTTATCTCAAGCCCTTTCATCGGGGCGTATACCAAGCACACTTGATCCCCGGGTGACATCTATCTTGTGCACCCCCGGGATCAAAGTGTAGAACACAATTTTGAGCCAAATCCCGGCTTCCCTGCTCATTTGAGAGTGGTAGTGTCTCGATGGTAGCCCTCTCTCCTTGTGCCTGCTCCATCATGTTGTCGAACTGCCCATTGCAGTGCGTCCGAGCATCCGCATAAGGTGGAGCGTTCACCGCCGGAGTACATGGGCGTTGTGTCCCGCCCCCAATATGGCATTCGTGTGACGGGGCTGCTCAAAGGTGACAACCTCGCCCTTATCTTGACGATGACCGGCGGAGTGTCGGGTTCCAGCTGGCGAGAACTCCCGAATCAGATGGAGATTACACCTCGGCTCCCGAAGATGAAGTTCATCCAGTGTCAATCCGTGTACGATTCTCGGGGAATTCCCGTGCCAGCCGCTCCTTGCAATGTGCTCCTCAAGGAAGTATTTGGTTTCTTTGTGTTTTGCATACTATTTCTTCCCTTCGTCAGTCACCCACGGTTTCGTATTGACGGAGTTGGCCGCGCGGAAACTGGCCGGGTGCCGCTGAACAGTTGTTCCCAACCTAATTTTTTCCTACTCGGCGCCCGATGTAGATGCGCACTTTCCCTTGGTCTTGCTTGGCTCGACATCGTTCCTGTAACATTAAAAACAGAAAATCCCAATGTTATTCAAGTCAAAATTAGCTTCAACTAGGGTTGGGTTGAGTTAGGCTACCCTACACTTAGTCTTTAGCAATTAAAACAATTCTAAGACACTCATGCTTTTCCAATTTTTACAATCAACATGTTTAGTGCATTCAAATAAGTCGATGGAATAATTACTATGTACTACCTGCATCGTGATAACTAATCACAATATCACTAGCGATACCATTACATCACATAGAACTTAGCCAAAATCTTTTAACAACAACAACTTCCATGCAATTAATTAATTTCATTTTCCCGAAAATTCCCTTGTCTATTTAGCATATTCATCTATATTCACAACATAATTCACCTCACCAAAGATGCACAACCCAATTTTTTCACGTTTCAACCAAATTTAGTTTCTTCCTATTCACATCTCCAACCCTAGCTACCAAATTCGCAAAAATTCAATAAACATGTGACCATCGAAGTTCATACTCACAACGATACTATGAACATTTCAATCAATCACACCCTAAATAATCTAAGTTTAGTTCACACTTAGGCAAGGTTTACTAATTCACATGCTCAAATTGAAAATTTAAGCAAAAATTGAGGTTAAGTTCAAGAACATACCTTAATCCGGCGAAATCAAGAAAAGCTGGAAACTTCGTGCCTAGTCCGTGTCACATTGAGGAAGAGGGAATTTTTGGGAGTTTGTGCGGAGGGAATTAGAAATGGGAAAATGAGGGGATTTGGGGGTTAAAATGAGGTTTTTCGCGCGGTTACCCGGTGACCCGAGGTGACCCGACGCGAATTACACCTCAATGTGTCACTGAGGGTAACGCGGAGCACCCTCCATGACACGAGCCATCAAGCAGAGGCGTTTCGGGAAATTTTTAAAAAAATCAAGAATACCCTTCAACGTGTCACGGAGGGTAACGCGAGGCCTCCTCTCGCGACACCTGGTGCCAACACGTAGGCTCACCGTCATGCCACTTTTTATTTTTCACCTCGATTTTTTCCTTTGCGATTTTTGCATTTTTGCCCTCCGCTCCCACCCGAAATTATCTCACAACAAGAAATTGGTTAGGAATTCATGTGTTTCAAACACAAAACAATTTTCGTTTCATTTTTTATTTTTTTACAAAAAATTAACTTTTAAATTTTTTCTTTTTCTTTTTAAATTATTTCTACGCATCTATTACAACAATTTCACTGGTTGCCTCCCGTGCGCTGCTCAAGGCTTACCGTCGCGGCCGACGTCACAAGGCTCAATCATCTCAGAGTGCCTGACGCCTTCTCCCGAATAACGCCCCTCACCCCAAGAATGCTTACACCGCTGCCCATTGACCAAGAAAGTGGCACTTTGATCTTCTTTTGCCAAATCGCTTTTGGTGCGCCTCAAACGATGCTCTTCCCACCGGATCTCGAAAATCAACAATATGAACAATTTCGCTTGATCAAGCACAGATTGCCGATAGCCTCCTCATATATGGTCGGAAGCTTCGTGGGCCTTGTATACATTAAATACCTCCACCTTTTCATGCGCCCGCATAGTTAGCCGCCCTGTGGCTACATCAATCAATGCTCGCCTGGTTGCAAAGAAAGGACGTCCTAAAATAAATGGGGCTTGATCCGCCAAAAATCTATGTCACGCCCCGCTTGGGGTATGTAGGGGATCGGCACCCCGGTGCCCTAGCGACTCCGGACTCAACTGGGTGAGCCTAAGCACATCTGGTGCCCGCCTAGCTCTATCTCGTATTTCAAAATAATGGCTATATAACGGCCGTAAATAATTCCCGCCGATCGCCTATAGCCACCGTAAATGTAATAAATGTTTCTAACTGTAGACATACTTATAACGAGGAACCTATGCGGGCCGACAAGGCCACCATGCTGTCTAGTCATCTGTGACTCAATAAAAGAATACCGCATATCTATGTGACCGGCAAAAGGTCACCACTACTATTTTGACTATGGCCCCACACGGGCCAACACAAAACAAATTAATACCGAACAACTACACAAAGCGCACGCCTCAACCTACTAACCGACCACAAAGGAGATATATAAATACAATCTCAAAGCCTCTATGAGTACTTCCGATAAATGGTTTCGGATAGGGCCCCGCCACCATACTGCATACAATAAAAGAATAATAAACTACACTCCAATAAGCTCCGTGATGACAGAGCCGATGACTCTATAGTTGTCTGGAATCGGGAGGATCGCCTCCTCGTCTCCGAGTACTGGGCAGTGCAATGCAACATTTCCTTAATGGGCGTCACATCGTACCGAGTATGCAAAGCAATCGAATACAATCAATACAAATATAACTGGCAATTCTGACAGCGGAGATAATCGACCTATAAGAACTGGATATGAATCCGAATCAAAGCTTTCGTGTCGTGATAGGGCAGAGCGTACCTGAGACGCGGCGTTGATCCGCTGTCTATTAGCTAATATATAGCACATAAATACATATATAAATATAGCAAGCAAGAGCCAATACGAACCCTCATGTTTCTGATGGCACCAAGTAAACACCCATATATCCCTTACCCGCCAAAATCAACCAAAGCCAATTACCCACTCATCTACTAACTACGAGCACCTCTACCGGCCCCCGGGTCTCCGGCTCGGGCCATAGCCTCCGATATAAATAACCGTTTCAGTACCTGAGACTCTATACCGTATTCGTAATCAGAACCGACCGAATCTTCTCTCCGGCGATAGCGCACAACAGGCTTTCTATATAATGTCGGGATCAGCCTCGATATGGGAAGCCATCCCATCTTCGCCCAAACTGGACGGTATGCCACTCCTTGAGATGTGAAACCTACCCGCGCTCAAAGGGGCGACACGATTGGCCAATCGAGGGGCGGCGAGACGCCAAAAGGGTGCCTCACGACACAACCAAGTCTCAACAAACAATAAGCACATATATAGCAAGCATGTTTAAACCGAAAATACTATCCGAATTCCGATTCCTTATTCTGATCTCTTTCTCGTATTATACCGATTCATACCGCTTATACTCGACTGTGATCTTTATCTAGATGCATGGCTAATCAGAAAGGCATACTATCTCGTCCACAGAGTGGCTAATCTGTGAGCCAAGATATCATCTCGCTTGAATGGCTAATCGTAGCCGTGATGCTATCAAGCCTATCTCGATTTACTTTACTAACTTTTATTCTAAATATTTGTCATATTATTCTAAAAACATGCTTGCTAATCACATACTCAGTTATACCGAGTTTGGAATGCTAATCGCCACCTGGGCGCATGCTTTACTAACTTTCTGCATCGAATACGATATAACAACGCTAACTAAAGATCTACCGAACTTGCACAATACTCAATATTCAACTCCGGAATTCTACTTATGGAGTTTACTATGCTATACAAGGCTAAAACTGCTAACTTGCCGAAGAAACTAGCTTACATACCTTAACCTCAAGTTATCCGACTAACGACGAAGCTCGGCCGCACTAGCCTATTTCTCCCAACCGCATTAACATTACATATGTCAATTAATACTAAATACATCAATATTCTGGAAAGAAAACGTCACTTTCGATATATTTATAGCTCATAACTTAGGCTTATCGAAAAGACGGTCGAAAACTTAAGGCTTCTCGAAAGTCCGTGGCGGAGAAGTATTCACTTTAAGGCTATGAGCACATTGACACTAATTTGAGCAATTCCCACTTACCTTAGCCTCTCGGTAGCGCGGTGATTTGTCGGCCGAATTTCGCGAAACTAAATCCGTAGGAATGCTCCCTCGCCGCTAAATACCTTGCATCCGAGGTTAATTTGAGTTTGGACTATGTTTGATGGCGTAATCGAGCGATAATTTGTAAATATCCCTCGTATGCGCTGTTTCCTCGCTGCCGAAATTTCGATTTGTAATGAATAAAACCGAAGTGGGGGCTTTATATACTTGGGCTCGTCAAGGCCAACGTGTCACGGAGCCAACGCGAGGCTCCCCCTCCGCGTGACACGTTGCCATCGCGCAGAGGCTCGCCTAGCCTCTTCCCGCGACGGCCGATGTGCCTTGTCCGGTATTTTCCCGAGCCTTTTCTAGCATTTACGGCTTTCAAATACTCTTAACCAACACGCGAATAGGCCATCTATGTGTCTGAAATTTTACGGGGTGTAACAATCTAGAACAACAAAATTTATCAGAAGATAGTGGAGCCCACTTGCACCAAGACCGCCCTCCACAATGCCATCTGTCTAGCCAAAGAATGGTCTGCTGCTAATTGCAAGATCACCGTAGTTGGTCTAGGACTGCCTGTGCCCCAACTTCTTGAACACCGATGTCGGGCATCAAGTTACGTTCGCACCCAAATCGCATAATCCGTAAGCTCCTAATACTTTGCCCAATTGTGATTTGAATTTTAAAGCTCCAAGGGTCCTCAGCTTCTTTGGGCAACATTTCGTATCCGAGAAGTGCACTCTCGCAGCACCACTGTAGCACACTCCGTCAATCTGCTTTTGTTCGCTACGATGTCCTTGATATATTTTGCATACTACACTCCCGCAAAACATCAACAAGAGGTAAAATTAATGTGTACTCGTTTAAGCACTCCCATGAACTTCAAACACGCTTCCTCCTCGTGCTTTTTAATATTTGAGGGAACGGGTGGTGGTCTTTCTACTTGAACCGCCTTTCTCCTCTCCTCTCATCATCATGTTCCCTCTCTTTCTCCACCGTCTCGACCGCCGAGGCCTTTCCGGTTCCACCTCCTTGAGTTATAAACCACTCCTTGTGGTCACCGCATTTACTCGTTTGGGATTTGGGCCGTTGTCACTCGGTAGTCCTCCTTCTGGCCTGGTGTTATGAGTCTACTAGTTGTCCAAACTGGTACTCCAACGCCTTTGTAGCTAACCGATTGTTCTTTACATCTCGCTGCAAATTTCACATAATCAGCCTCTGCAATTGATCTTGGTTAGCTATCATTGTTTTAAACATTTCCTCACTGCCGGGTGGTGGTGGGAGGAGGAGGCATTGTTGCTTTTGTATTGAGTCTGATAGTTCTGCTTCCTTGATTTCTCTCGCACACCCCGATTCGAATCCGCCCTTGATGGCTGTTACTACCCCAAGAGAAATTCGGATGATTCCTCCAATTCGAGTTGTAGTTGTTGCCATACTATTGGTGATTATTTCTCCACAGTACATTACCAACAAAGTTCACCGAATCGCACCACAACACTCATCTCGAGTGTTCATTACTACCGTATACTTCACACAAATCTGCTTACTACATTAACTGGGGCATGAGGTTGATTCAAGCTCATATTGGGTTTCGGGCGGTGTTGAGTTGATTTTGCAACGCAGCCTATCTCGTGTAGCGATAGTCAGAAACTATCACTTTCAAGACTCCCCGGCCGTTTCCTTGTTCCTCCTCTAGAAGAGTCCACATTCCACTCTGATTCCCGCGAAATACGATTTAACAGTATATATTCTCATAAGTCTTTTTCTAATGCTTGTCCCCCAAACTCACGAGTCTAGAAAATTTTTGTGTGGGGTTCCAAACCCTCTAAGAAAGTATGCACCAAGACATCATTGACCGGTGATGGTGAGGACAATCCCGTAACATAGATTTAAACCTCTCCCAGGCTTGGTACAGGTTCTCACAATCTCTTTGTTTAAAACTTAGAATCGACTTAAGTCTTGCCGTTTTCCTGGCTAAAGAACCGTGATCAAAAAATTTCTTGCAAGATCATCCTGTTGGTGATAGAATTAGGTGGCTCACTTTTTCAACCACCTATTTTCTTCTCCCAAGAGTGAAAATGGGAACATTGTAAGCCTTACGAATCGGATGATACTCAATGGGGATGTGGTAATTTCTTATCTCCAAAAAGTTTCTTGAGATGTTGTTGTGGATCTTAGTGAGGGAGACCTCGTGAACGCCCGCCGCGTGCATCAATTGCACCATTCTTCTTACCAAACTCCCTCCCCGGCCTGTGGTTTGCGAATACTTGATGTAACATTGTTACATGTGGATTGCCACTTCATAACCGCCTAGCCGCCATTTCTCGTGCACTAACACGCCTTACAAGTGTGGATTCTGTTGCTGCTCCGGATTTTCTCGTCTCGAGCAACTCGGCAGCCTTTTCTCTAGAGCTCCTTGACGATGGAATTGTCTTTCCGGCTCTTAAGGATGGATCCACCAAGTCTTTGTTCCTTGCCAAAGGTTCAACATAATTCAATATCTCGCAAAAGACAAAGAAGATCAAGTTGTCAGCACTTATATAGAAATAAGGGGACTAAGAAATTTTACCACCTCCAGCCTCGACAACGCGCCAAAAATTCTGTTCGGGTGTTTTGGCAACTACATGCAAGTGCACGTGGTCGAACAAGTAGTAAAATGGCTAAGTAAACCAAGTATCAATCCCACAGGATCGAACTAAGGTAATATTCAACTTAAGTGTTAATGAACCCTAACTAAAAATGCAGCATAAATGCTTTAAAGAAGATTTTGGGAGTTTGTTTCCTAATTTATACTAATCTAAGACAAAATTATAAAGTGAGTCTGAACTATAGTAATGAGCAAGTTGAGGCTAAAACAAACATGCAGGGAAGTAATTTATCGATACAATTCGGTTAATCTTTCCTTTGGTTGCTAGTCAAGAATTATTCCCTATGGATAGAAACTTTTGTATCCTACCCAACTTAAGAATCATGAACCTTCAACCTACATTTGGGATAAAAGAATTTCATGTTCTAGCCATACAAAACCGATTCCTTAATTGACTAATACGATTCGTATATATTTCTATTCTCGAATGTAAATCAATTCTCAATTTTCCAACCAAGAAAAGAACATATCCTACCAATTCAAACCTTTCCAATTTCTTTCCTTTTCAAGATAAAATCGATTTTTTTAGATGTACATTAACATCGTCAAAACATTAATGCAAGAAGAACAAGAATTGATAGAACAAATGCTCATTGAAGAAAAGATGAAAACCAAAATGATCAATATTTACATTCCACTACAATTGTTCTTAACCTCAAAGTAAGAAGTGAATTTTAGCCACTCATTTATGGATTAATCATCATCAAATAAGTATAATTTATACAAACAATTGAAATAAAGGAGAAAGAGATGTAGGAAGAACCCTAAGATTTTCGTCCCGTCAATCGCCCGTAACCCACGTCCTGCTCAACTAAGTCGACACTAAAAATAACCTAAGTGTGCTATTTATACTAGTGGGAATTTTTCCCGAATACAGCAACGTGTCACGGAAAGTGCACGCGGGGAAAGTTAACGCCTCCGTGACACCTGAGCTAACGTGGACTCTCTCGAATCGTGTCCTCAAGAACTATTCCTCGCCGTGCCACGGCGTGCAAAGTGCAGCTTGGGCCAACGGCCACGTACGTCGCGAACCCTTACCGGAATTTGATGCCTGCAAATATACGCAACGTGCCACGGCCAGGTCACGTGGCATTGCCTCCGTGTCATGGAGGCAATGCGACCTTCACCGGAAATGGCCAAAACAAATCACCCGAGGCGTAATGCCTTCGCGATGGCAAGCTGGGTGGACACGGCCTATCATGAGCCTTATATTTGCTTCTTTTTCCTTCTTTCCCTGTCGCTCTCCAAGTCTATTCTCATTTTTACCAACATGTCTCTTAGCTTCCAAAATTACATTTTTCCGCAAAACAACACTAATCATGTTAGTTAGTATAAATTACATTTTAAATTATAAATTACATGAGAATGCACAAATAACGATAGATAAACACGTTGAAATGAAGCATTTGAGTATCACTTGGGCATATAATTCTGCCCAAGATCAACTACAAACTCATGCTGACTATACCGAGCCTCAAGGTCAAGCCTTCATGATGTCACTATCTCGAACCCTAAAACTCGACGGTACTCGATCCGAGATCTATCTTCGAAAAGCACTTGGAACCCTCGGGCCGGTAAAACAAATCATCAATCCGGGGAAAAGGATACTTGTTCCTTATTGTGACCTTGTTCAATAGCCGATAATCAATACACATTCGGAGGCGGAACCATCCTTATCTAAACAAAGACACTGTGCACCCCCCGGGATTTGCTGGTTTGATGAAACCCTTAACTAACAAATCCTTCAGCTGCTCCTGCAACTTTTTGAGCTCAGCTGGAACTATTTTGTAAGGAGGAATAATGATAGGCCGCGTATCTGTGAACGAGGCTAATACCAAAATCAATCTCCCACGGAGGGATTCTTGGTAAATCATCCGAACACTTCTAGCCCACACATTACAGAACCGACTGACAAAGGGGGCTGGACATAGCATCCATAACCCTAACTAGATGGTACACACAACCCTTAAAATCATCTTTCCGGCCTTAAGGTAGGAAATCAAACGACCTACAGTATAGTTGAATCCAATTCTTCCACCCTAGATCGGTTCATCTTCGGGAAATATGAACTTTACCGCCAGGTTCTACAATTTACTGAGGCATAATATGTATGTAGCCAATCTATGTCAAAGATATCATCAAAATCATTATGGCTAGTTCTTTCAAATATGATGAGGTGACTTCTAAAGGAATGTGACAGTGGCAATTTCTATATACCCGTCGAGCGGCACCGATTCACCGACTGAGTAGAGATCGAGAATGGTTTTGATAGGATTTAGGGACTCGACATTGAAACTACTAGCAAATATAGGGCATCACAAAAGATAAAGTATCCCCCGGGTCTACTGAATGCATATACATCAAAGGAATACACGTAATCTTATCTAGAAACACATCTAGGGAAGTCTCCCTGCTCCTACCAAAATGCGATGGCATAAAACTTCCATTTGGTGCTTGCCATCACCTACACCGGTGGATTGACCTGCTGAAGCTTGGCGTGTCGGTGTCAAGCATTAAGTCGGTAGCTTGAGTACAAACTCTACCATCATCCCGTCTAGCCAATCTGGGACACTCCTGAAGCAATTCGTGCTCGGGCCTACCACAATTCCAAAACAGATAGTCCGACTCAATCAAGCACTTTCTAGATGATTCTTTCATTGACATCTCGAGGCCCCGAAAGTACGCTTTCACTGCTACTCTAGCCCTCAAACCCGAGGCTCGCTCTCCTCTCGATCACCTCATAGTCCGGATGGTGCACGGCCACGATGGCACTAGAGCTAATGATCTATGATGACCGTTGGCGATATTCGCTCCTACCTTTTGCCGAGAGAACTCATAACCGTCTGTCTTGAATTCTCGCCTCTCTCTCTCTCGAGATGCACCGCTCCATCTTCTCGCGTACAAACCAATCAAGAAAATCAATGTACCGATGAAGCATGGCGCCTCTACAACTTGTCCGTGTAGTCTACTACTTCCATGTACAAACTCGTCACCTAAGCTCTCGATCAACCACTAGATCCGGTGCATACTTGGACAAATGAGTGAACTCCAAAGATACCCTGCACTATCATGTTACACGCCTGTGTTCATAAACTCGCTGCGACTTCCCTCATCTCACGAGGGAAGAACCGATCCAAAAATGCGGTATGGAACTCATCCGAACTAATGGGCCCTCACCCAATTGTCCCGTTATCCTTCCATTGCTCCTGGAACTAGATGTGCACAACCCCTTTCAACTAATACGAGGCTAGGTTTGTGCACTCCTCCCCTGGGCCACTCCCATGACCCGAGTGATCTTCAACACTTCATCAATAAACTCATGTGGGATCTCGTCCACCTTCGATCCAAGGAACTCCATAGGTTCATCCTCTAAAAATCTTTGACTCTCTACCACCGCATTCCCATTCCGAGGGACATGGGTTATCGTTGTTCATTGACTTCAAGGGCCAAAGCTCGAGCTATCATCCGAGTGGCAGCCCTAAATTTTGCGTGGCCACTCTACTGGTACATGATACTAAGGGTTAGTGGTCCCGCCGTGCCCATCCTCATTGCCATTCTCATGGCCATTTCCATTCTATTTCTTCTTCTCCGATGCGGTGAGGAGGCATGATTCTGCAGATGTGTATAGTACGAGTTAGAAGGATAGAGAGATATCACGTATGACATAGATCATGAAAGAAGGGAATATTTCTAAATGTCTTATAGACTCTTCACAGTAAGTGTGGCGCGCTTTCAATAACGGCATGTGAAAATACTCTACTTAACACCTGGCCAAACACTCTAGGACACTTCAAAACCTAATGCTCGGGAGCACAAGTTTGTCACGACTCCGAACATAGGCCCGATCTAGACATCAGACAAAGAACTCGAGAGGCTCCAAGTCACCCATGGTATGAACATGACATCTAAACTTAACATAATCAAGAGGAAGTCTAACATATAATATAGCGAAAGTCTAAAAAATCGTAAATATCCGATTATACAACACAAGGTCAAAACTAAAATACATACTATATTAAATGAAAAGCCTCTACTACCGGTTTGTGCTGATGGGAAAAAGACCCACTAACTCTACTATAGTTCTGCAACTAAAAATACACAATGCAATCTGATAAAGGGCTCCTGAGACGGGACTCACCAATCGAGATTGGAATATGCTAAACCGAGAGCCTAGCCGCCGGTGGGTCTCGAGCTCAACATCCGAGCTCGTGATTATGAAACGATACAACAGATAGAGTATGGCCGGCATTTGAAATGTAATTTCAGTATGAAAGGTAAGTAAAACGATGGGCTAAATACAGGCAGACAGCATACATAGGACAGCAGAGGATCCAGCAAGGCACTAATGCAAAGAAATAAGGCCAGTTTTAAACACTAAACAATCATATCATGACCATAAGAGAAAAATTATGCTAAACACATCTTAATCCAAACAATATAAATGAAACTTATGGCAAACAAGAGAACAATGTAGACACAGTGAATGGTGAACACTTTCATCACATAGAATTTACATGCCTCACCAGCTCGCCTAAGCGGCTGCAGATGCCCTCGCTCAAGCAATGTGAGATAAAGGTACAGATATAATATGTAATCCATAATATATATATATATAGAAAAAGCGCAGTAATAAATGTAGTTCGTGACCGTTTAGTTGCCCAACCCGGCCAGGCTGTACTTCTGCACATCGCCTGAAAACAATAAGAGGCTCATATCAATCGTAAAAATCTTCATGAAGTTTCATGTGTTGGGCACAATAAGTTACGATAATCACTTGCTGTATTGAGTCGGCAACAAAGGGTCAGTGAACGCCTAAGAATGCAAATCAGCAAACCGCGAATTATAGAAGTTATAAACATATAGGTTTGATATCGCGTTCTGATGAACGGTAGAAAGTGAAATGGGTTCATAAACTACTGGTATTGAAGAAAACAAGATCAGCAATGCATCTTAATTAACTTCAAACACATGAAAGAACAAACGTTGCTCAACCATAAATCATGAAATCTATGCATATTTATAAAACATATATATACTTGATATTCATAAATCCGTGATGAATGCAAGAGAGAAAGCATATCGTAAATCATAAATCATAATTTATGGCTTAAGAAGATCAAGATCATAATGGGACCTCAACTTAACTTTTCATGAAGCATACATAATTGGGCATAATTTAATTAAAATTTGAAATTATAAATTAATAATCAAAATAATTATAAAATCTGCCCATGGATCATAAAAAATGATTTTATACATAATGGAAAATGACCCATAGATAGATCATAAAAAATTTCACAAGAATTAGAATAAACCCCATAAGACCATGAAACTTGAATCTAGGATTGGAATTCATGGAATTGAGCAGGATTTAGAGTATGAGAGTGAAAGAAACTCTCATTACTAGTCTTACATACCTGAGTAAATTTGAGTCACACTCCCACTTAAAAGCCCAAAGGAAATTGGGGAGAATTTGAAGAAATTCTTCAAACTTGATCTTCCAGGAAAGGCTATAAGTTGCATGAATGGAGTGGAGATACTTAGAATAGGTTTAAAACCCTTAAAACCCTACTAACTAAGCTTAAAATGATGTAGTTTAGGACTTTAGGGCCTAGGAATGACAAAAATACCCTTAATGAAAAACCTAAATAATCTGCACTGCTTGTGACAACGACTAGTCCAACAGGTTGTTTCTGTCTCCCACAGGTTGTTACTTCCCTCGTTGCTTCAACCCATTTTCTAGCCCCAGACCTGCCACCACGACAAGTACCATGAGTTGTATCCCGTTCCCATGACTCGTGGCAACCATTTGTTGTCACCATTGCCTATTTTTCGGAAACCTTCCAAAAGGAGCATACCATGACCCGTGGCTCAAACTAACGAGTCATTCCATGACTCGTGAAAGCCTCCTTGATCATGACAAACCTCAAAATGACTCCCTTTGAATGACCCGTTATATCAACCAATGGGAGATCCTTAAGCCCATTTTCACGGAGCTCCTCACAGCAAAACCAAACCACGACTGCTTCTCACGACTCGTCAAAACTACCAACGACTTGTACCACGAATCATTCTAAGGAAAATTTCTGGTTTCTCTTCTACTTTTCATTTCAAATCCCGAGTCTAGTGCTAAGAACTTTCGGGGTATGACAGTCCAACAGTGCCTAGTTAGCAGTCGAATTCCAAGGGAATTTATGTAACTTCCTGCTATTTTAGTTCCTAAACTACGTCAATTAGGGAATAATTTAGAAGGTTTTAGAGGGGTAAACAGTTCTTCTCCCTCATTCTCCGCTCATATTTTCATATTAATGTTCATAGACTTTAGAGCTCCTCTCTTAAGTCAAGAAATAGGCTTCCGGTTCTCTAAGAAATTTCTAGATTTATTTCTGTTAGTCTTTTTCTCCAGGTATGTGGGATTTCAACAAGGGTTATCCTTCACCCTTTTGTTCCAAAAGTTTTCAGAAACATTAATATCTCAATCCCATAGAAAAATCATGTCTTAGGGTTTTAGTTCAATTATGAATTCCCTTATTACTTCAATGTTGTCAAGTCTCCTGTGGTTAGAAGTATATGATATTCACGATTTTACAAATTCAGATACAAATGATACTTTTAGAAAGATTTCCACATGATTCAAGTTCATTTATATAAACATGTATTTTTCTTCTATATGTGAGTAAGAATGAATTCATATTTCAGTCTTTATGATTCTATCATGATTTCAGTACACAGATGTTGACAACATAATCAGTATTTTCAGGTTCTTTAGGTTCTCAGAATACTATCAGATAAAATTTCTGACTTAGCTTTAAGAACACTAGTTTTTGAGCTATCTATATATTATTAGTAAACATATCAATTGGAAGTAGTCTTTAGCACCGAGCTGGTCCAGGGTTCAGTGCAACCAGGATCCAAAACTATGTGCCACTGTAGGTTATTAGCCCAAATAGGCATCAATTTTATTGATCACATCAGCCATGCCTTTATACCCTAGCAAGGTATATTGGGTCCTATCAATGAGGCGTATACATCAAACTCTACGGTTAGATCCCATAGTTATGTGTCGATTAATAGGCTCTCCCATCATTTAGTACAGTTACAGTCTTAGTCACAATTATAGACTCAGTTTTTAGCATATGCATATGAATCTTAAATCAAACTATATTTTATTATGTATTTTTAGAATACTACTAAACACTGATATTTATGTATTTTAGTAAGGGTCATGGTACTATAGTTAAGTTATGCATTTTACAACAGTTTTTCAAAGTATCAGTATGCTCTATTTGTATTCTAGTTTCATATCTCATACACTCAGTACATTCAAAGTACTGATCGTATATTTCTTGTGCAATACATTTTATTATATAGAGTCAGGCTCTCAAACTTAGCAGCGGGGTTAGCTTCTCCTTCAGACTTATTATAACAAAGTTCTATTGATGAGTCCTCATCTTTCGAGGACCGTAGTCTTTATTTTCATATTTTTCATTCTCAGTAAGCTGGGGATTTGTCCCAGCAACTCATCAGTTCTTTTAGAAGGCTTTCAAACAGAGTATGTTAGTTTCAGTTTACTTCATCAATGTTTGATAACATTCCACTATCTTATCTGATGTTCCCTGATTATAAAAGTATTTGGTTATTGTGTAAAAATAGCTTCCACATAATATTCTTTTACAGTAGTTCAGTCATTATAGAATTATTCTATGCCATGGGTTTTCTTGGGGTCACTTGTTATCCTAAGTACCGTGTCGCATCCAGGATGCAGACTCGGATCGTGACAAGTTAGAGTTAGTTAAACAGGTTGTTAAACAAGAAGCTAAATAGCAAAGTAACAACTAGCTACTTGTTAAGGCTTAACGGTTAGATGGAGCCTTAAGAACTAGATTTACAACTATAAATAGGCATTATTATAATTTTAGTTTAGATGCTCATTCATGTATTAACATTGAAGAGTATGTTTACACAAGTCTATATTGAAATTCTCCTTCTTGTACTATATTTCATCTCTTCTAGTTTTATATTCTAGTCTCATATCTTCTTGATCAACATCGTCTTCTTAAGCTTTCATATATACTCAAGAGTTTATCATTTGAAACTCTTATACAAGTTCATGTATTAGAGCCACTGAGTTATTCAGTCGAAAGCTCTATTGTGAAAAGGCTCTTCTTCTCCTGTGAATTTTCTAAAATCCTACATACTTTCTTCTCTTGTTTGATTCATGATATTTGGAAAATTTAATGGCAAATAATGTGAATCAACTTATTGAAAATGATCAAGGAGGACCGAATTCCACCAAAACCACAATCGATGGCAATCACCCTCTCTTCCTACATACCTCAGATGTAAGTGAAATTTCCCTGATCTCTCTTCAATTAACTGGTCCGAAGAATTATTTTATGTGAAGTAGGTTAGTGCATATAGCCTTATTGGGTAGGAATAAGGAAGAATGTGTTGATGATAAGTGGAAGAAACAAAATTTTAGGGAACAACTGTGGGATTAATGGGGAAGGGTGAATGTTGTATTGCTATCCTGGTTAATTAATATCGTCTCTAATAATCTTCTAAGTGGAATAGTCTATGCTTCTAGTGCTTTTGCTGTTTGGGGAGAATTGAAAGAATAGTTTGAGCAAATCGATCAAGAACCTTTAGCTTGCATAGGAAAATGCTAGTTTATCACAAGAAACACAATTTGTAGCAGGATACTACATAAAACTCAAGAATTTATGAAATGAATCTAAAGCCTTGGTGCCCTCACCAAGCTATGACTGTGTAGGAGCCGAGGATATCGTGGACTACTTGCAAAGGCAATATCAGTTTCTCATGCGGATCAATGACTCCTATCTTCAAGCAAGAAGCCAAATGTTATTACTAAAACCTCTTCCATATGTGAACCAGGTATATTGCATGGTCATAAATGATGAATGCTAAAAGGCCTCTACTTCTAGCTCTATTGGGTTGTTATGGGATGCACCAAATGGATATTACAATGCTGTTATGTATTCCAAGACTAGATACAACAAGTACAAGAAAGACTATAATATGTAGTGTGACTATTATAAGATAAAAGGCCACACAAAAGAGCACTGCTACAAACTAGTAGGATATCCCCCTTATTTCAACAAGAAAAAAAAGGTTGGTGGATATGGAGGGGCTTACAACGTGTAAGCTTTGCACATGATAACTCACAAGGTTCAAAATATGGAGGATCACAAAATAGAAACTTAGCCAACTTGTCATCTAGTAGTGCCACTCAGGTTCCTTCTTGGCAAATGCTACTGGTTTGTGCCAACAGATAGGAATAAATGGAGCTAAAGCTTGTGTCTTTACTAAGGATCAATATGAGCAGTTACTATAGATGTTGAGCAAGAACAAGTCTAGTAGCTTAACTAGTGCAAATGCAACAACCAAAATAGAAGGTACTAGTGACCTGCAAGGTATGACTACAAAGGAAGTTAGTATTTCCGTACATGTCACGATCAGAGCATAGACCCCCGATGCGACATGGGACCTAGAACCACAAATGGATCTAAGCTAACCCATGGTACATGCACAACATGATTATGAGCATATATAGGTAGAAATAAAGTATAAAAACAACATAAGTGGAAGTCTGTATATCATAAAGCATAAGCATAGACAACACGTAAATAATGTGGAACCATCTATTATAGCTGTCTGAAAAGCCTCTAATCATATGATAAGCTGATTGGAAAACACCTCTAACTAGCTCGCGAAGTCTTAAACTGAAAATAATAAGAGAAAGAGACATAAATAAAAACTGCTACCTCGAATCATGAGGACTCAGCAAAACTTGGATAGAATTGGACTAAAGCAGGAGCAAGCTAACGTCGGGGTTGAGACTGATCACTCAAACCTATATCATGAGATGATATTGTATAGAATATGCGGTCAGTACTTTGAGTGTTTAGTATGTAGGGAAAGTAAAAACATGCTCATAAGATAATACAAAAGGATCGTAAGTAAAGGCTAAACTGAAACATGAGAATAGGACACATGATGAAATCATAATTGTATAATCTTCATAAACATGAGTTGTTCATCATAAGCAAAAGTATAATGACCCAAGGTTTTGAAAATGAAAATCATATTATTTACCGTACTTGAAATCATAAGTAAAAGTTCATAAACTAATCAATGGGTAAAATACACTATAAAACATAGTATCATAAGTCATGAACATGAATCACTTAATACATGAGTAACAATGGGAGACGCGTCATAACCTGCACCATTATGATAGAGCTTACATGATGCCTAACTATCTCACTCAAGTGGGAAGAGTCGTTCAAATATTTCCAAGGAAAGGAATGATTAAGGTGTGATATCACTCATGAATCCCTGTATGTCTTGAACATGAAATAAATACCTACAGTAGAATGTAGTTTTGAGACTCGGGTTTGCTTGAACCCGTAGCCTACTCAGTGCTAGACGGTACTCTAAAAATATGCACATGGCTCATAATCATCATCATAAAAACATACTTGATCTTGTATAGGCTTGTCTAAATCATGAAATCAGAATCATACTTTGACATATGTGAAATAGTCATGAGAATAATGTCATTGAGTTGGCCATGATACATAAACTTGAGTGTCATGAAAATGATACATACTTGAATATGTAGTCATAACTTCAAATGATAGGCTCATAAGCTTGGGATTCATAAAATCATGCATGTTAGGAAATTTCATCATAAATTAGAAAATATAGATCCATGAGAGGTTTTAGTAGGAAATAAGTAATAACAATCATGAATAACGAATTAAATCATAAGAAACTTGAATTCATAAGAGATCATAAGAGATTTCATGAGCATTGGTTCTAACCCTAGAATTTCAACAAATCATGCTTGGAGACTTGAATTAATGAGATAGAGATGAAATTGGACATGAGGGTGGAAGAATTTCCCCCATTTCATAATTATACGTACCTGGGCTTGAGGAATCCCTAACTTGACTTGAGGACCCAAGAGAGAATTGAAGGAATTCGATTAAAAAAACAAAAACTAAATTACCTTGGGTTGCCTCCAAAGAAGTGCCCGATTTAACGTCACGACATTATGTGGGTATCTTGATTACTCAGACTTCATCAAGATACCCCTTGGATTGCCTCCCAAGAAGCACTTTACTTACGTCAAGACATGACTCTCACCATCACACCTGAAAGAATCAAGGACAACAGCAAGAAGTAAAGGAGGAAATATAAACTACAAGAAGAATTTAAACATGAATTAACTATTTTTGAACAGTACTCCCCAATAATGGTGCTAAAATTTGATCACACCCAAATTACACCTTGCAATTAAGTACCAAGTGGTCGTTATCAAATATGGTAACCCAACTAGGTTGGAGTCGATCCCATAGGGAATAGGGAAGAAAAAGTATATTAACGATCAATAAATCAACATGTTAGTTCAACATGTTAGTTAATACTTTAAAGGGGGTTTCAAATAAAAGAAAAAGTAAGCTTAAACTATGGTTAAGATGTTATCAAAGATATGAGACAAAACTAGGATTGTGTTCCCCATGATTTTATAATGTAGTACGCTTATTTCATTACTGACCTATCCTGGTGAATTTTATGTAAGACTAACGATTAAGTTCATCAATGTGTCTCAGCTTACATAGATGAATTTCAGCTAAATCGTCTATGACTTTAGGTGTGTATATTTTTCCTCTCCATAGGCCTTGAATTAACTATCCTTGATTAAAGCTCAAGTTAATTAGAAAAGGTTTGGTAGCCTCAGATTACCACTATTACTCTCTTTTACTAACTTCAACCTCTTTGGTCGAGGAAATTGAAGATACAGATAATTAAATATCTGTCACGATACGAGTTTACACCCTAGCCATAACACGGGACCTAGAACCACAAATGGCTCCAAGCTAACCCATGACATAACATATTACTAACATAACAACAGCTAACAGATTCATAACTGAGTGGAAGCTAACTGGAATAGTCTAATCAAAACCATAAGAACATAGTTTATTAAGAACACCAAATCATAAGTTGAATCTATCCATACATTTCTGAAAGCCTCTACTAAATTGATAAGCTATTTGGACAACTCCCTAGCCAACTCCCAAAATCTGAAACTGCAATAAAACTGAAATAAGGAAATCATGAATCCCGCTCTCGATAGATAAGGACTCACCACTGTCAGTTGAGAGAGAATAGAGAGTGTCTAACCGCGAGGCTGAGTCTAGAAACCTGGATCTATATCATAAAATAATATAGCACATAAAGTAGTGTTCAGTACTTTGAATGTACTAAGTATATGGGAAACGTAAAAGAAATTAAAACATGCAGGTTTATTGGGAAAGGCTAAGCTTAATACAAAACTAAATGCATAACTGAACTGAAATACAATGATCCTATCTGAGATGCATAAATACTGACATGATAAGCTTGTTGAAAATATTTGATGAAATACAAGTAAAACTGATATATAAGGGTCATATACATGCACTAGAAACTAAAGCTTTAACTGTAACAATAAATTGTATAGAAATAACTACTACAAGATGAAATTAAACTATAATGTAACTAAACTATACAATAGAAGAGACTATTAACTGACAAACTGTGATGTGAGCCTCAGGGAGTCCAACCCGTAACCTTGGCTGAGAGGGTGTTATACCTTGCCAAGGGTAAAAACACTGACTAGTGTGATATCATACTCTAACACAGGGAGACTATCTCTAATAATGATATCCCCTGTTGTGCCCATTGAGGCAAGCGAGACATCTCAAATAATAAGGATCCTATATCCCTTGGGCTAGGAAAAAACATTCTCTACAACTGAGAATCTCTTATCTTAGGGTGGCACATAGTTTTGAGACCTGGGTATATTTGGACCTTGGCCTGTGTAACATCCCGAAATTTTCTAAGATCAGATTTTAGACTAAGGGAAAGAATTCAGGCAGAAGGTGGAAATTTTTCCACAGAACGAGTCATGGGATGAATCATTAGGTAACTTAACGGATCTTGGTCAAGCTCGTGAGGAACAGTCGGGAAGTGCAGCAGAAGCAGTGACCATGGATGACTTGATGAGTCGTCGTGTCAGGTAACGACTCGTCAGGGCAGTCGTGTGGAGGAGAAGCTGGAAATCATGGGCTTAGTTGGCAATGAACGACACAAAAAATTGTTAGGCAGGCAGCGACTCATTAAGTCTGCTGTGGGGTGAGGGTTGTATATTTCTGGTGAGGTCCCCAGACAGTGGAGACCACAGAAGAAGGGACGAGTCATAATGCAGTTGACGACTCCTCAAGTTACCCATGGAGAGAGAAGAGCAGAAAAAGGAAATTAAGACAGTACACTCCATGATTCGGCCCCACGAGTTGTTGCCTACCCCACGACTATTGGAGTGCCTCGAGGGGACTAGCAGGAAGATTTTTCCTGCATTCTTCCAGAGGTGTTTTCGTAAAATCCTATGCATTTAAGTCCTAAACTATTTCGTTTTGAGAATGGTATGGGAAATTTTTAAGGGGATAACTAGCCTAAACCCTCATTTTATCAAGACTCAAGGATTCATCAAGGGTTCCTCAAGGCTTCAAAGTGAAAGTTCAAGTGAGGGTTTCTTCTTGAATCAGGTATGTGGAATTTTCAACAACGAACTCCTCCCATCCTTGTACCCCAAAATGTTTTATCAAAAATTCAATTTCAATTATTCTAGAAAAGCATCACCTAGGGTTTTGATTGATGTGTGATTTCTTCTATATCTTCTATGAATTGTAAACCCGTTAGGATTAGAAGTTAATTATGCTTATGGAATTATTTTATTATCTTGAACTATGTGCTAGATGGTGAAAATGCATGATTACAAAATGTTCTCCATGAGATGGCTTGAACTTTGATTGAGATTTCGTTATTGTTCACTCGATTATATCAATAACTCGAAACCACGTCTAAAATATTTGAAGATCGTAAGAATTTCCTTAAAAATTAAACTATACAACATGATGAGTATGTTTAAATGAGATTAGAACTGATGGTCTTGATCAATTGAGAGTATGTATGTGTTTTCATTATGTTTTCGATGAAAATATTTTGGGTATGAGGTAAACCAATGATAACGACATAATTATCGTGTCTTCTTGATGAATCAGAGTAAATTTTGAAATGGGTTCCATGATATAAATATATGCTCCTACCATGATCTTGTTGTACATGTTTAAGGTATGAGTAAAGTATATGGGCTTTTCATAAAGGTAAAATATATGAATCAGTTTATCTATGTTAAAGTGTGAATTGGACCTATGGGTCCTACATGACTCTATGTTATACGTCTTACGTTATGAACTCGGAGCTTGAATGTTGTGGAAGTGTAATGTATGAGATAAGTCTATAGATGCTCGTAAATGTAAGATGTGTGAATTAAACATTGATACAATACCTTGACGATATGAATTATGATGATACAGAATGAGAATGATCATTCAGACGTTTGGGCTTGTTGTTAGTAGAAAATATCCCTAAGCCTTTCTGAACTAATGTTGTATGATGAAGTCAGTAATGCTCATGTTTCTGATTAGCTATAGTAGCGTAGACCAAATGTATAATTTCGTATCAGTATTCCTCATATTCTAGTTAGCTAGGGGCTCTCCTTAGCCGAGAATGTTTCCCTTGGTTCAACCGGGACTCTCCATAGTAGAGAAGGACTCCTTAGTTCAATTAGGAATCTCCATAGAAGAGAATGACTCCTTAGTTCGGTTGGGACTCTCCATAGCAGAGAATGACTCTCTAGTTAAGTCGAGACTCTCCATAATAGAGAATGACTCTCTAGTTTGGTTGGGACTCTCCATTGCAGAGAATGAATGATTCCCTTAGTTCAGTTGGGACTCTCCGTAGCAGAGAATGACTCCCTCAGCTATGCTATCAGTCTGGCTCAATTTCGTATAGTTCAGACTTTAGTTAAAACAGACATAGTATAATACAGACTCATTTACCAACAGATGTCTAATACAGTGTATGAGACTCGCTTCAGCTTCGACTTACATTAAATGATCAGTACTTCACCCTTATGTATGAACTTAGTGATGCTTCAGATTATGAGTTCCAAAATGAAGGTTTCATGTTGATATGTGTATGTGACTCAAAAGAGGTTTGTTGCATTCTAAGTCAGTTACATGTCGATGTATTTAATTTATTTCCTTCTTGTATACTTGTATGTTTAGTTTATATACGTTTCCCTGCATGCTCAGTATATTCCAAGTACTGACCGCATACTTTATGTGCTATATCCTTTAATGATATAGATGCAGGTATCCAGACTCAGCCCTAGGGGCATAGACGCTCCATCTTCCATCTCAGGAAATTGTGGTGAGTCCTCATCTCTCGAGGACGAGGTCTGTGTTCTTATTCAGTTGTATTTCAGATTTTAGACTTTAAGAGTTAGTTGGGGACCTATCCCAACAACTAATTAGTTTAGTAGAGGCTTTCAGACATGTATAATTAGATTCAATATATGTATTATGTTTTGCTAGATAATGTCCTTAAGTGTTATATTTTGATCTTGAAGTTAGCTTCCACTCAGTTCTATTTTGTTAGTTATTTATATTGTTAAGTGTTATGCTATGATCATTTCATGGGTCGACTTGTAGCTTTTCGACGATCCTTGTCCCGTGTTGCGGCTAGGGTGTAAACTCGGGTCGTGACAGCCTACTCGGTGCTACTCCCAACTAAATATAAGGATACATGCAACTGATAATTCTGAAGCTGATATCCTAAGACTAGTCGGAACTACTTTATTTAATAACGGAATCCCGAGAGTCTAGAGGACCATGACTATACTAATATGGAAGGCTCAAAATTGATATTATATGTCTTGTTAGGGCTACTCTCTAATAACGAGAGACCTAAGAGTCTGAAGGGAACTGAGTTTCTGGGACTAGTCAAGGCTACTTTCATCTAACAAGAGACTTGAGAGTCTAACTAACCATAAACATGCTGATCATAGTGAATTCATGAGAGTCTAGTTAGGGCCCGAGAGTCTAGGGAATCATAGACATGATTTTCTTGCTGATTTCGTAAAATCATAGGCCAAAAGCATAATATAAATCATGTTTTCTATATTCAGGGAGACTCATAAATTTAGATCATAATTTAAACATATTCACTGAAATTTGGTAACTTCATATGGACATTTAAAAAGGGCCATATTTCAAAAATAGTGCTAAATCATTTAAAAGTAGTATTGAATCATGGTGGGTTCTTAGAAATCATGCTACCATCATATCATTGACATAAATCATGTGTTTGAGATGGAATTCATAAGCATACGTAGCTATATACCATGAGGGCGTTGAAATTCATGGAATACATGTGAGAAGTCATGCATAGATTGAAACCTTAAGACATACTTTTCTAAGGAATCAAAGTAACTAGGGTTCTGACATAAATTTGGGCACAAGGATGAAAGTCGGTCTTTTTTGAAGTACCACATACCTAGTTTGATGAAATCTCCCACTAGAAATTTGACCTTGAAGCTCTTGGAGAAGAAACCCTAGGTCTTGATCCCTGAGAGGAAGGGAGAAGAAGAACTCCATGGATGATTTGAGAGGAATGAGGAATTAGGCTATGAAAACTCCTTAAATTCGGCCATTAGGGTACTCAAAATGACATCACTTAGGAGTTAGAAACATAAGAATTTACTAAAATACCCCTGGAGATTCACTTTAAAAAATTATGCCGTTAGTGCCCACGACCAACATAACGAGTCATTACTAGGGTTGACAACTTGTTGAACCATCCGCTACTTCTAGAGCTGATTTGCTACTTTTTGATTTCTCACCCAATGACTGGACATGACGATTCATTACTTGATCAATGACTTGTCATTTCCTCACATCGTCACCACTGCCTGAAGTTTTCTATTTCCCAAGATTCTTCCAATGACCGACATGATAGGTCATTACTCGTCCTAACAGGTCTCTGTACCCTTTCGTTGTCACCGACCCAAGTCTACACCATTTTTCTGAACTACAGTTGACAACCCCTCAAGACGGCCATTACTCAAACCAACAAGTCGTCTCTTCACTCGTGTCCTAGAAAGACTTGTCCAAATCTCTAATCTACAGCTCATGAAAAGGGACACTACAACTCATCACATCTCCCCACGAGTTGTGGTGTGAGTCGTTACCCCTAAGCTCTGAAAAGGAAAATTCACTGGTCGTTTGCCATGAGTCTGACCACGACTCAATGAGTCATCTAATAGGTCATACCACGACTCAATCTAAGGCAAACTTTCCACTTTCCTATTGGTTTCTTACTTTAGGTCTAGGGTCTGATCCTAGAAACTTTTGGGGTGTTACAATATCAAAATAAAGAGAATAATAATTGAATTAATTCACCATTAAAGAATCACTTTTCCTACATTTTTTAATCCATCATGGTTCCCACAACCATAGCTTAAGAGATTTAGCCACTCATGTTTGAGAAAGCAATCACAATATATGTGGAAGAAATCGTAATGAAATACTTTCTATAATATGAAATTTTCAAACAAATCTCCAAATCTATAATTTAATCATAAGAACTTGATGAATCTTCCAATAAATATCGAGTACAACAAATTTGACTATAATGAACTATGTTTGACAATAGTGGGATTATGATCGAATATAGTGAGACTATGTTTGGCGATAGTGCGACTATATTAGACACCTAAGACATACTAAGCAAGGGCATATATAGTAGCAGATTAAGCCTTCAGTGTTCCTGCTTGAATTGGAATTGGGTTTTACAGCTTTTATTCCTAGTCAAACTGGGATTGGATTGCTGGGTCATCTAGATAGTGTAATGCATCGTGCTTGGCATAGTGTAGACAAGGGTGTCGTTTCACGCCTCTTGGTGCATAGGTGTGGCCTATGTGACGCGTAGGCCCTTGCCCTGTGCATGTCAGTGCGGTGCTAACTTGCTTGAATCTTGCCTTGCTCAATCTGATTTTTCCGCTATAAACAAGTCCAAATCCATTATTTTTTTTCCTGTAAACATCCAATCATGTGCGTTTATCTCTTTTTTAACAAATATCATACAAAATAAAAAAAATACATATAATTTGTTCTCAAAAAATACCTAAGCATTGGCAAATATGGCAAATAAATACGTAAATACACCCTTCATCAGTATCTAGGGCTACCAAGAAATTAAATAGTGTTGCTTTATTCTATCCTAATTTTTACATTTTTTAGGATCTCTCAAGTGGAAAGGTGATGGAGATTGGTAGAGAGGAAGATGGTCTATACCTACTAAGTCAATTTGAACACATTAATCATGTTGTGAACTTCACCAGCTGAAGGTTTAAAGGAAATAAATTTTAGTAGTAGTGATATCAGCATGTGGAGTAAGAGGTTTGGACATATGTCCACCACTACTCTACACAAAATCATGCTTAGCATATTAGATAGTATAGCAGAGATAGTTGACAAGTGTCCTATTTGCCCAAGTGCTAAAAAGACTAGGTTTCCATTTCCTCCATGTAGTATAAAAGTACTTCTTGTTTTGATATTCTACATTTGGACATCTGGGGTCCCTATAAGACACCTATTATTGATGGACCTAAGTACTTCTTAACAATTGTAGATGACTATTCTTGAATGACACGGATTTACTTGTTAAAATTGAAGTCAGGTGCCTGTGTTACTATCAAATATTTCCTTTCTTATGTCAATACACAAATTGATAAAACTATTAAAATGTGTAGAACTGACAATGGAACTGAATTTGTCAATGATGTGTGTCAAAATTGTTTAACGAACTTGGCGTAATTCATCAAAAAACATTCGCATATTCACCAAAACAAAATAGTGTAGCTGAACATTCTGACAAATTCTGGCTGGCGTAATATCACACTCTAACACAGAGCTCTTAGGTTACAAGCACACATTCCTATCAAATTCTGGGGTTAGTGTGTTATATTGTGCATATTTACATACTTATTTATCATATTTTTCCCATGCTTAGCTATGTTTCAGGAAAAAATTATGTGTTTTCTTTGGTTCTATATGAAGTTTCCGAAAAAGAGCTAATGCACATGTTTGATGTTTGAAGGGATTAAGGTGATGAATTTGGACTTATTTTTGGCTTAAAAAGCAAGTACGGCAAAGTGGGATTGAGAAAAACAAGATTGAAGAAGGTTGGCATCGCACTGGCACACCAAGTGGTACACAGGCACTCTAGCGCAACAAGAGGCATGACACAGTGTCACAACTCGAGCTTTAAAATGGCTTCTTGAAGGAAGAAGAACTGATTACAGGTCTGGTGCAGGTGTGATGGTGGGACCGATAGCCTGTTGGGTGGGCGACAGATCATCGCCTGTGGCATTGTGGTTTGACGGCGATGTTGATGGCCCGTCAAGCTTGCGAAGGACCATCGCATGTATTGTCTTGTGTAGGCCTCACAGTCCCTAAGTCATGGAGGACCTGACAGACCGTCGATGCAGTGATGGCCAATCATGGCTACCGTTGTTAAGAGTAAGTCAGGACCTTCCTTGGGTTAAGGGTTGAAGGCAAGATTAATGAACCATCGGGCGTGTGACAGCCCATCACGGGCACCATCGAGATGCCCAATTATCTAAATTCTGCATGATTTCCAAGGATAATTTTGTAATCTCCTAAACATATAATCCCTAAGTGATGTTGTTTTGGGAATCCTTAAGGGTGTAATTGAGGGTTTTACTTAGTTTATTCCTCACTCCTCTCATACACCAAGGTTGGAATATATCAAGGCTAAGATTCTCATCAAGTCTCTTCTAAATCCTCTTTGGGTATTCAAATTTGGTTGCAAGTTCACTAAACCTTGGTATATAGGGTTATGAATGGGGGAAAATCTTCCACTCCTATGCCCAATTTCAACATAATTCTATGATTTCAACTCTCTAAGCATGTCAAATCGAATTCTAGGGTTTAACCCTAATTTCATGCAATTAATCATGATATCTCTATGGGTTCAATTCTCTCATGTTTCAAATGATGAAATATATGAATAGATCAAATTCTACTCTCAAGTTCCTCATAAATTGATGATTTCAAGCTTATGATGATTTTTGCCTTATTATGCACGACTTCTGAATTTCAAGCTTATGAGACTATGCAATCATGTATGATGAATTATCAAGTATGTATGAATGTTTATGAATTTCTAAATTTTTATTCCATGATTTTTAATTACGAAGCTTATTTCAAGCATGTATGATTGTATAATTTGGGAAAGCCCATGAAGAATCAAGTATGTTTTATCATGATTTTAGCCAAGGCTTACAAAATCAGTTTGTGAAATATTTCAGAGTCAAGACTCCCAATATTCAAATTTAAGCAATATTTTGAGAATTTGATTATGAGCTATTTGCATGTTTTGAGAGTAGTGTCTAGCACCGAGTAGGCCAGAGATTCCGAGGATCCTGGTCTCAGAACTATGCGCCACTGTAGGTATATTTATATTTGCAGCCTCTAAAGAGGGCATTTCCCCTGCCCAAGGGCACACAATGATATCGCACCTTATTCTTCCTTTTCTCTGGCAAGGCTTAGGATGACTCTCCCCTACGTGGGCAAGATGTGGGATAATTATGTGCTCATACGTGATGGTTGTTGGTTATGACGAGTCTCCCATTGTTTCTCATGTTTTAATTTACTCATGTTCATGATTTACGATACTATGTTTTATAGTATATTTGAACCATTAATCAGTTTATGAGTTTTCACTTATAATTTTAGGCATGGAATACTATATGAGTTCTACATCCAAACCTTGGGTCATTATGTTCAGCTTATGATGAATATCTCATGATTATGATTACTTCAACAATATGGCTTTTAGCATGTTGCCCTTACTCTCATCTTCTATCTTGATTTATATTCATGATTTCTTACTATCGTTTTACTAGTATGTTTTACTTCCTCTACATACTCAGTATATTCCTAGTACTAACCACATACTCTATGCCATATGTTCTCATGATATAGGTTTGCGTGATCCTTCTCAGTCCCGACATTAGCTCGCCCGCTCAGACCAGCTCAGTTTCCAATCTTAGTGAGTCCTCGTCATCCGAGGACGTCTATCAGTTTATATTTTCATATCTTGTTTTTAGTTTCAGACTTTAGCGAGCTAGTTGGGAGTGTTTTCCCATCATCTCATCATACGACTAGAGGCTTTTCAAATAGATGTGTAGTAGATGACTCAGTGTTGTGATATTGTCACTCTTACTAATGCCTTATGTTATGTAGACTTCCGCTCATTCATGCTTATGTTTTAAATTCAACTTTAGTTCATGATCTTGAGTTGCTATGCATGTACCATTGGTTTGCTTAGGGCCATTCGTGGTTCTAGGTCCCGTATCTTAGTCGGGGCCTCAAATTGGGTCATGAAACATTGTGATCTATTGGCGCACCATAAACCGCGATATGCGGGGTAGTCCCAGGCATCCAAAATGCAATCCCAATCCAAGTAGCAACAGAACCTGTAAAGTCTAATGCCAGTCCAAAAAGGAACAGGTGTAAATTAATTCTACTACTATATATAACCCTTATTAGGATGTTTTTAGGTGTTGAATATTGTGGAGTCTTGTTAGAAGCTTGAATTCATCACTTAGCTAGTGAATATTGGAAAAAATTAGCTAGTGGTAACGGGTCAAGCGACGACCCGTCAAGTCTCCTAACGGGTTTTCATGTCACTCATAATTTCTAAGTTCCTAACTCTTAAACTAAATTGTTTGAAGCCTCTTAAAGGGTGTTATTAAGGGTTTTAATCATCCTAAACCCTTATTTTACTCCTAACACCCTAAGTGATGATCAAATCTCCTCAAGAGAAGCTAGGGTTCTTCATCAATCTTCATCTCAATTCTCTTTGGGTCTCCGATTAAGTTGAAGATTATTCAAGCCTAAGTGTGTAGGGTTATGAATGGGGAAAATCCTTCCACCCTCATTCCCTTTTCAAACTAAATTCCATAATCTCTACTAATCAAGTTCTAAGTTGTGAAATTCTAGGGTTTAACCCTATTCCATGCAATTATTCATGATATCTCTATAGGTTCAATTCTCTCAAGTTCTATTTGATGAAATATGGTTATTAGGGAAGATTAACTCTCAAATTTCTGATGAATTGATGATTTCAAACTTATGATGATTTTTCCCTATTATGCATGATTTATGAATTTCAATGCTTATGAGCCCATTATTTCAAGTATGATGAATTATCAAAGTATGCATGAAAGTTTATGAATTCTTAAACTTATGATTCTATGATTTTGAATTTATGAAGCCTTATTCAAGTATGTATAATTTCATGATTCGGGAAAGCCCATGTAAAGTCAAGTATGTTTGATCATGATTTTTAGCCAAGGCTTACAAGACAAGTTTACAGAGATGTTTAGAGTCAAGACTCCCAAGAAATAGATTAAAGCTATGTTTTGAGAATATAATTATGAGCAAAATGCATGTTGAGAGTAGTGTCTAGCACCGAGTAGGCCAGGAATTCCGAGGACCCAGTTCTCACAACTACATGCCACCATAGGTATGTATTCATATTTGGGACCTCTCAAGAGAGACAACACACCAGTGACATTACACCTTCATCGTTCTTTGCCCTGGCAAGGCTTAGGAAGACTCTTCCCACTTGAGCGAGATAGTTGGGACATAACGTAAGATCTATCGTGATGATGTCGTTATGATGAAGCCTCCCATTGTTCCTCATGTTTTAAGTTACTCATGTTCATGTCTTATGATATTATATTTTATAGCATATTTGACACATTTACCAATTTACGAGTTTTCACTTATGATTTCAAGTATGGTACACTACCTGATTTCTATTTCTAAAACTTGGGTCATTGTGTTCAACTTATGATGAATACCTCATGATTATATTTATTTCAAGAATATGGCTTTTAGCATGTCGTCCTTACTCTCATGTCCTATCTTATTTTGTATTCTTGATTTTAGACTATCGTTTTACTAGCATGTTTTACTATCTCTACGTACTTTATCCATTCAAAGTAATGACCGCATACTCTATGCTATATCATTTGATGATATAGGTTTCCGTGATCAGTCTTAGCCTCGTCAATAGCCCCGTTCCCATATCACACCAGCTCAGTTTTCGTCCAGGTGAGTCCTCATCTTCTGAGGATATTTATTAGTTTAGGATTTATGTATAATTTTATTAGTTTCAGACTTAGCAAGCTAGTTGGGGTGTTGCTTCATCAGCTCATCTTATGTTTAGAGGCTTTTAGACTGTTGTGTAGTGGATGCTTCAGCATTGTTAACTCGTGCAAATTCTTGTGTTCTTATGTTATGCAGACTTCTGATTATGTTGAGTTCTAGTTTATTTCCGCTTTCAATATGCTCTTTTTCATTCTATGTATGTACCATGGGTTAGCTTGGAGCCATTCGGGTAGGTCTCATGTTGCGATCCAAAATCCATGCTCGGGTCGTGATAAACTTGATATCAGAGCAAATGAAGAGTTTTATTCATGGGTGTGAAGCGTGCCACACTTATGGGGAAGAGGCTACAAGACATTTTAGGAAACATTCCTTCTTTCATGATCGAATTCATGCGATGAACTCTCCTACTCCTCTAACTCGTGCGATACACGTTTGCAGAAATATGCCTCCTCCCTGACTCCAAGGAAGAAGAAATGACAATGATAATGGCCATGGTGATGACAATATAGTTGGGCACCAGCCAGCCTTACTAGCTCCAGCTGATCCCTTGCTGGAGCAGCTGACTCATGCTGAGTTCAAGGCTGCATTTCAGATGTTAGCTCAGGCCATGCAGCCCAAGTCAACCAGCAGGCTGTGGCTCATGTGCACCAAATGGGAATGCGACAACAACCAGTGTGTGGGATATTTGTTGTGAGTTTACAGCACTTTCAATGCTTAAAGCTGAGAAAATAAGAATGGAATTAGGTTTTTTTTAATGGATATGAGGCACTTTTACTTTGTTTTAATGGAAAATAGATGTTGGAGTTGAATTGTGCAAAAGATGGAGAAAAATGCATAAAAGTGGCTAAATATGGACCGCAGTATGAGTCGTACCATCCTAGTACGAGTTGTACCGAGAGTCGTGGAAAGGTCCAAGCAAAAAGTGTTGAGGCAAAGGCAACTAGGCTCATCGTATGAATCGTATCAACCTGGTATGAACCGTACCATAGCAATCGTAGAAAACTTCAGAAGATTTGCACATGCCAAGTCTCTTGGTACAGATAGCAACCACGAATCATGAGATCTACCTAAGACCCATACTAAGGAGCTGTGGAAAAGTTCATAAAAAGTGAATACTAACAGGTCTCAAGGTACAAGAAGGAGTCATGGTTCGTAGAACTGAGCTACAAATCGTACCAAGCCATTTGTGAAAAAGTTCAGAAGATTGCCAGAATTCTCAGTATCAAACCACGACTAATTGTAGGAATCGTCGGTTCATGGTACCAGTTCCCAACACTTAGCCAGATTCAGCAGATGCCAGCCAACATACTAGTCAAGGTACGACCCGTACAATCTTGTTACGGGTCATAGGTGAAGTCGGTGGCAGTTTTAGCAGTTTCCCTGTTAACTTAGGAAAAGATTCTAAATATTTATATAAATACTTTTTAGGTTATTTTTAGACAAAACAAGTCTTAGCACACGAAGTACATTGAGAAAAAGTTGTTGTTAACTTTATATTCAAGTCTTATAGATTTTCTTGCTTTAATTTCTTCATTGTTCTTGAATAATTCTTCAGAAATTCTTGCAATAATCAAGTGTGGTTTTTTCCAATTATCTTTAAAGTAGTTAATTATGTGTTTGTCTATTAATGCTTACAATTTTCTTACAATCATGAGAGGCTAAAACCTCCACAACTAGGGTTGTGGGATGCATGGTGAATTAACAAACTAGGGTTGCACAAATTGATTCTAAACCAATGTAAACACTTGTATTGTATTCTCTTCATCTTTAATATTTCTTAACGAAGCGCAACATTAGGACTTGCCTATATTCTACTTTCTTGAACCTACTTTCTTGTCGGGGTTCCAGTGCACCCAGATTTCTAGATCTATGTTGCCAGCATAGGTTACAGTATTACTTGGCCTGATTGGCCTCAGCCTTTTGTGATCACCAAGTTTATGCCTTTATACCCTTTCAGGTATATTGAGTCCTACAGGTGGGGTGTATATATCAGACTCCATGTTTAACTCACGTGGTTATATGTCAGTTATAGACTCTCCCACTAGTTAGTCAGTCCAGTTTCAGAATAAGCAGCTCAATTCAGTTCTAGTTCTATCAATTTAGCTCAATTCAGTTCAGTATCTCATACTCAGTACTTTCAGACATAGGACATGCCTTGACCATCAGACAGGGTCATTTTGACCACCTCAGTTTACTTCAGTAGTTTAGCTTAGTTTACTTATTGGTTATTGCATGTCATATCGGTTCAGACTTTATATTCAGTATGTTTCTTGGACTTACTCAGTACATTCAAAGTACTGACACATACTTTTATGCTGTATCATTTCATGATATAGCTGCAGGTTCCTAGACTTAGCATCGTTAGCCATTGCGATTCAGATCCTCCTCTGTTGCAGCCGAAGTGTGAGTCCTCATCATTCGAGGGCCTTACTTTACTTTCTTTTAGTTGAGTTATTATTTTTAGTTAGACTTAGAGTTAGCTAGGGGCTTGTCCTTGCAACTCATCAGTAAAAGGCTTTTAGAAATAGGGTTAATTTCATACTTCAAATGTTTTAAATTTTAATGTTTTCGTCTAGTTTACTTTTCTCAAATGCTCTTATGTTGTTATTTCAAAGCTTCCGCTATATATTTTCTTTTACTCAGTATACAAGTGTATGATAGACCAGGGGTTGACTTGGGGTTACTTGTGACTTTAAGTACCGTGTTACATCTAGGGTGTAGTCTCGGGGCATGACAAACTTGGTATCAGAGCACTAGGTTTAGAGTATCCTCGGAATGTATGAAAAGCCGCATCGAGTAGAGTCCTTTTCATGGGTGTGAAGCGCGCCACACTTATGACGAGGAGGCTACGAGATGTTATTAGGAAAATTCTCTTTTGTTCATACTTATTATCGTGCGTTAAAATTCAATTCCAGAAACGTCCTTCTAACTTGTGCTATGTTTCCTTTCAGTGAATCATTCCTCCCAGAAGCGGTAACGGAAGAAGGGTTGGTATGCAAACAGACCTGCCCCACCAGCCCCGACACTCCTCAAGATGATTTAGTGTCTACCGCCGAATTCATGGCATCCATTCAACTGCTGGCCCAAATAGTCACCAACAAGTGAACCAGCAGGTGGTACCGATGAACATCAACGGGTCCGCAGCAGCTGTGAGGGTACGAGACTTTACCCGTGTGAACCCTCCATCTTTTCAGGGATCCAAAGTAGGGGAGGATCCCCAGGAATTCGTGGATGAGATCAGGAAGATCACCCACATTATGGGTGTTAGCTCTTCTGAGAGTGCTTACCTGACTTCCTACCAGTTAAAAGGGTAGCTCAGGTCTGGTATGAACAATGGAAAGAGGGGTGGCCAGCGAGAGTAGGACAGCAGAGTGGGAGGAGTTCCACACAGCTTTCTTGGATAGGTTTTTCCCTGGAGAGCTGAGGGAGGCAAAGATGGCAGAGTTTATGAATTTGAGTTAGGGAAACATAACCGTGGAAGAGTATGCTCTGGAGTTTACTAGGTTGTCTAAGTACACTCCAGAGATGGTAGCCGAGCCAAGGGCTCGCATGTTGAAGTTTGTGAATGAGGTGTCAAATCTGGTCCTCACAGAGTGCAGGACAGCAATGTTGAATAAAGACATGGACCTCTCTAGCTTGTTTGTCTATGCCCAGCAGATTGAGGCTGAAAAGATGAAGGATATGGAGCCAAAGAACAAACGGGCAAGGACTGTCCAGTCAGATTTCGGCCATCAGAGTTCTAGCTGTAGTAGCGGCCCACCATAGCAGCAGCAGAGATCCCCAACACCCATTTCAGCCAGCACCCCAACCTTTCAGTCCCTCCAAGACCGGAGGGGTGGGTAATCTGGCGCTCAGTATCAGGCCCACAGTACTGGGAACAAGTATCCAACTTGTCCCAAGTGTGGTACAAACCACCCAGGAGAGTGCCTTTAGCGTCGATAGGGTGTTTCGATTGTGGACAGCTCGGACATCGGCTTAGGGAGTGCCCATCAGTCGGGCGAGGGAGACCACAATCCACCACATCATCAGCTCTTGCAGGTCAACCAGCCCAATAGGCTAACACATCAGGTACAGATGGCGGTCAGCTCCAAAATCAATTCTATGCTCTATCTTCCCGTCAGGATTAGGAAAGCTCACCTGACGTAGTTACTGGTATGTTACGTCTCTTCCATCTAGACGTGTATTCCCTCTTATATCCAGGAGCCACTCTCTTATTCGTGACTCCCTATATAGCAATCCAGTTCAACATAAGTCTATAGATCCTCTCAGAAATATTCTTACTCTCCACCCCAGTTGGCGAGCCAGTTAGAGCCAGCTGAGTGTATAGAAATTGCCCAGTCTCAATCCTGAATAAAGTCATTACAGCTGATCTTGTAGAGTCAGACATGGTCGACTTTGACCTTATTCTCGGCATGGATTGGTTACACTCCTTCTATGCCTCAGTCAATTGCAGAACTAGAGTTGTCAAGTTTCAGTGTCCGAATGAACGAGTGTCAGAATGGACGGGCAGTAGTTCAACACCTAAGGGTAGGTTTATTTCCTACCTTAAGGCCTAAAAACTCATCTACAAGGGGTGTATATATCATCTTGTTCGGGTTAAGGATTCCAACTCTGAGACCCTGACTATCGAGTCAGTTCCAGTGGTCAGCGAGTTCCCAGATGTATTTCCTGAGGATCTTCCCGGAGTTCCCCCCTAAATGGGAAATAGACTTCAGAATAGACCTCCTCCCAGATACTCAGCCCATCTCCATCCATCCTTATAGAATAGCTCCATATGAGCTTAAGGAGTTGAAGGAGAAGTTAAAAGATATTCTTGATAAGGGTTTTATCATACCCAACATATCTCCCTAGGGTGCTCTAGTGCTATTCATGCGTAAGAAAGACAGTACCCTCAGAATGTGCATAGATTATCATCAGCTGAACAAGGTCACAGTTAAGAACAAATACCCTCTACCTAGAATTGACGATCTGTTTGACCAACTTCAGGGAGCCAGTTGTTTCTCCAAGATCGATCTCATGTCAGGGTACCATCAGATAAGGGTTAGGGAGTGTGACATATCGAAAATAGCATTCAAAACTCGGTATGGTCACTACAAGTTTATGGTGATGTCCTTTGGGTTAACAAATGTCCCATCAGCTTTCATGGATTGAAATGAACAGAGTCTTAAGCTGTATTTGGATATGTTCGTCATTGTATTTATCGACGAATTATAGTATACTCCAGAAATGATGAAGAGAATGCCAATCACCTAAGACTAGCATTACAAACACTTAGAGACCGCCAGTTATTCGCCAAGTTCAGTAAATGCAAATTTTTGTTAAAGTCCGTGACTTTCTTAGGTCATGTGGTCTCCGGTGAAGGAACACAAGTAGATCCTCATAAGATAGCAATAGTGAAGGATTGACCCAGACCTACCTCTCCTACTGAAATCGTGAGTTTTTGGGCTTATCAGGTTATTATTGACAATTTGTGGAAGTTTTCTCCTCCATAGTATCGCCTATGACCAAGTTAACCCAGAAGAAGGTGAAATTCCAGTGGTCGGACAAGTGTGAGAAGAGTTTCAAGGAGTTGAAGAATCGACTCACTACTGCTGCAATTCTGACCTTGCCAGAAGGAACAGATGGATTGGTTGTTTATTGTGAAGCTTCCAGAGTTGGACTCGGATGCGTTCTAATGCAGCGGGGCAATGTGATAGCCTACGCCTCCAGATTACTCAAAGTACATGAGAATAACTATCCAACTAATGACTTGGAGTTGGCGGTGGTGGTGTTTGTGCTAAAAATATGGAGGAATTACTTATATGGAGCTAACATAGATGTGTTTATAGATCATAAGAGTCTTCAGTATGTGCTGAGTTAGAAGGATCTAAATCTACGTCAGAGAAGGTGGTTGGTGTTGTTAAAGGACTATGACATGAGTGTGCTATATCACCCAGATAAAGCCAATGTGGTGGCTGACGACCTAAGAAGACAGTCTATGGGGAGTGTGGCTCACATTAAGAAAGGCAAGAAGGACTTAGCGAAGGATGTTCATAGACTAGCCCGGTTAGAGGTGCAGTTGGTGGATTTAGCTGAAGGTAGTGTGGTAATGCAAAGAGGGTCGGATTCATCCTTGGTAGTTGAAGTCAAGTCCAGACAAGATGAGGATCCCATATTACTTAAGCTTAAGGGAACAATTCTCATAAAAGATATAGAAGCTTTCTCCCAAGGGGGAGATGGGGTGCTTCATTACAAGGGAAAATTGTGGGTGCCGGATGTTGGTGAGTTGAGACAGCAGATTTTGTCTAAGGCACACAGCTCAAGATACTCCATTAACCCTAGTGCTACTTAAATGTACTGCAACTTGCGGGATATTTACTGGTGGAACGACATGAGAAGAGACATTGCCGAATTCGTAGCCAAGTTCCCAAACTGCCAGCAAGTCAAGGTGGAGCATCAGAGGCCAGGAGGCATGACCCAAGATATCAGTATACCCACATGGATGTGGGAGGAAATGAATATGGTTTTTATAACGGGTCTACCTCGGACTCGCCGACAATATGACTCAATCTGGGTGGTAGTAGATCGAATGACAAAGTCAGGTAATTTCCTCCCAGTTAAAACCACAGACTCAGCTGAGGACTATGCCAGACATTAAATACGAGAGTTAGTCAGTCTCCATGGGGTGCCTTTATCTATCATTTCAGATAGAGGAACTCAGTTCACCTCCCACTTCTGGAAGTCCTTTCAGAAGGGACTAGGAACTCTTATCAAACTCAACACCGCTTTTCATCTGCAGACCGATGGGAAAGCTGAGTGGACCATTCAGACCCTAGAAGATATGCTAAGAGAGTGCGCGATCAATTTTAAGGGTAATTAGGATGACCATTTGTCCCTTATCGAGTTTGCGTACAACAATAACTACCATTGTAGCATCAGATGGACCCGTTTAAAGCGTGGTATGGTAGAAGGTGTAGATCTCCTATAGGGTGGTTTAAGGTTGGTGAAGCTACCTTGATAAGGCCATAATCGGTTAACGAGGCAATGCAGAAAGTTCAGCTCATCCGAGAAAGGTTGAAAATAGCTCAGAGTCGTCAGAAATCTTATGCCGATGTGTGGAGAAGAGAGTTGGAGTTTTCAATTGATGATTGAGTTTACCTAAAAATTTCGCCCATGAAAGGGGTGATGAGGTTTGGCAAGAAGGGGAAGCTTAGTCCAAGATATGTGGGACCCTATAGAAGTTTGAGGCGTATCGGCAGTGTAGCCTATGAGCTAGAATTACCGTCAAAACTAGCAGTTGTACACCCAAATATCCATGTGTTACTTTTGAAGACGTGCATCGGAGATCCAACCTCAGTTGTGCCAGTTGACACTGTAGGAATAAAAGATAGTCTCTCATATGAAGAAATACTAGTCTAGATCCTTGGCCCTCAGGTTCGTAAGCTAAGGAACAAGGAGATAGCTTCAGTCAATGCTTTATCGAGGAATCAGCAGGTTTAAGGAGACTACCTAGGAGGCCGATGCAGATATGGTGGCCAAATACCCGCATTTGTTCTCTACCGGCTCTAGCACAACTAGTGATATTAGTTTTGACCCTAGAACTCAATTTAGTTTTCATGACTCAGTCCACGTGTTCAAGTCTCTTTTATGTTTTTGAATGTATGTACGAAAAGAGAATTCAGTTCAGTTATGTATTTTGAAGCAGAGGTAGTCGTTCCGTTAGTTTTGGAGTTAAATGAATAGTATCTAAAACGTTGATTGCTATTCTCTGCTTTCCTGTGTGTTTTCTAATATTCAATGATGAATGTTTTCAAGGGGGAGATATTGTAATGCCTCGAAAACTATAAATCTAATTAAAACATTAAATCTGGAAATTTGGAAAAGCTGCAGAAAAGCTACATGACTACCCACCTAATGACTCGTTAAGCGACCCCGCAACTCGTTAGATGAGCCGTGAGAAGGAGGTTTGAGATTTTGGAGAAGGGAGGCGGTGTAACCAATGAGGGACTTCACGACTCGTGGTCACTGACCACGACCTGTTAAGTCACTCGTGGTCAAGCCTGAGTTAGGAATATATGTTATTGACCAGTGTACTTGACGGGTGGGGGAAAAAAGTCGTGGTTCCCAGTAACGACTCGTTATGTCCCCCTTTACCAGTCTTATTGAGTTTTTAGCCAGTTTACTAGATGGGAGTGACCATGAGTCGTGGTCAGCCACTACGACCTGTTAGGTCGCCCGTTAGGGGCACCTGGCAGTTTTTCCCAGCGAATTTCTAAGTGTTATTTATTAATTTCCTACTCTCCAAAGCTTTAAACTACGTTGTTTTAGTAATAATTTCAGACATTTTAGTGGGGAAAAATGATTTATTCCTCATTCCCCACTCTCAGTTCTCAGAAACATTGAAAGTTCTCCTCTCAAGAACCCTCCAAGAAAGACTAGGGCTTCTCACCTCTTGTAGCAGTTCAAGCTTCTTCTCCGGAAGGATTTTAGTCAGGTATGTGGGAATTCAACGAGGGAATTGTCCTTCCCTTGTGTTCCCCAAACCCCTCCCATAATTTCCCTATCAGTTTAGCCCTGAGTTCTTCGAATATGAATAAATTTTCATGTTGGGTTTCGTTAATTCCAATTGGGATAATATCCATGTTTATAATTCATATGATCTTCATCAGTTCCTAAGTAAGTTGTTATTGTTCTTTCCAAGGTGGTTTATAGCCCTAAATTCTCGAGTAATGATTATTGCATATTAAATTCCATTTAGTTAGTGAAGTACGTTATAGGCTGAATTTCCTAA
>JACEIK010002168.1:202344-227532 GCA_018107945.1 Datura stramonium | reverse complement strand
TGCTGAAACAACTCCTTGAGCAATCAGAAGCAATGAAGGAGGCGATGGCAGCATTGAGAATTCAGCAAGAAGAGAATGCAGAGGCTCTAGAAAGGATGAGAGTCAAAGTCACGAAGATGATTGCTGAGGCTGAAGCTTGTGATAAATTGCAGGTAACAGTTTTAGGCGATATTCATGGTGAACTACAAGAGGAAGACAAGGGTGAATTTTTGAATGAAGCCCAACAATTAGAATCTCTTGAGTGTCCCCGTGATGGGCTCACACTTATGGAAAATCCATTAAAGGAAGAAGAGATAGAGTATCCCCCATTTGACATTAATGGAGAGATAGATGTTGATGCAGAGAAGGTGTATACAATTAAGGAGGTCAAGCACAATACAGTTTCAGAGTCGAGGTGTATTAGACCCCACTCGAAGCATTTTTCAACATTGAGTTTGGTTGACAACATAGAAATGGAGTCTTCCAAGCTTATAGAGAAATGTGTAGAGGAGGACCAAGCCCCGTATATTTTGGAATTTGCTGACTCGGAGAGACAAAATGACTTCGCTTACTTAAGGGCCAATAAGTCCATAAGGCAACATCTACTGCTTGGTCTTACAATTTTCACCACCACCCCTAGAACATAAGGAAATTATTTTTTCATCTTTTGTTGTTTTAATTGAAAGTTGAAAATCTGAGATGGAGATGCGAGTACCCTTGGAGGAGGAAGCTAACAAGCATGGAAGAGAAAAAAAGTGTGGGGTCAAACACCTACTGTGTGTAAAGTTGAAGAAAACCATGTTGTTGCTAGGCCTAAAGGCCTCGGGGTATTTCACCCTCTTTAAATGTGAAGTTGATGCTATGGGGACATGGCATGATTCAAGTATGGGGTGAGGAGAATTTTAAAATTTTGTGCTTAACGATTTATTGTGAATGTCATGCTGTGAAATATTTGGAAAAAAAATTATTTTGTGAGTCAAACGCAACCATGCCATTGGATTTTTCTTTTCAGTTCTTTCCGACGGGAGTCTTGAACTGAAGAATAAAATTTTTAATTGTTTGTATATAATGTTTTAGTCATCGTTAGGGACTGTTTCCAACAATGGATGGATGACAGTAGTCTTGAGGAAAAATTAGTCAGTAGGTTGGTTTTGAACCCGTGGCTAATTGATGGTTTGATGTTCTTGTTACATATTACTGTCGCAGTTGTGAGATACAAATGTGGTTAGTTTTGAAGCATGTAAATGTATAACTTTGTGTCAGACACTTAGGCTCTTGAATTTGACTCAATATGATTGAAGCTTAATGTTTGAATTCTTGTGATTAGAAGTGTTAAGAGTCTGCCTAGTCATGTCTTGATTTGAGCATATGTAGTGTAAGTTTTTCGAATATTCCGTGCTATTGTGGAATTTCTAGAACTTGCCTGGTGTGTATATAAAACGAAATGAGGATGTGGACTGTAGGAGATGATTTAGGCATTTCTTTGAATGAACCTAAATGTTATTCCTCACTTTACCTACCTTGAATATTTAATCCTAGTTAGCCCCATTGAGCCTTGAGCCTATTCTTTGATAGCTACAACATAAGCTTAATCCTTTTATTTCACTAGCCTTGAATTCGATCCAAAAACAAGCACTTAAGTGAAAAATCCGAAAAGTGAAGGAGTGAGAATTGGAAAAAGAAGGAAAAGTAGCAAGTTGTAAAAGTTGAGAAAAGGACAAAGGTGCACTTATGTGAAAATGGTTGATTATTAGTAGGGAGTAAGAAAATAAATGAATGGAAAAAATTGCTTAAGTATATACTACTAAGCTGAGTGTGCTTAAAGAAGGGGAACAAGAGGAAAAAAATCCAGGATTGAAAAGAATGAGGGTGAAGTAAGAGAAGAGATATGTATGAAGGTTGAAGTTATTAAAAGTGCTTGGGGAAGATAGTCACTGTACTGGCCAGAATAGTACCTACCCGTCTCTTAGCTTACATTACAACCCATTAAGTCCTATAGTCTTACGTTCAGACATCCTTAAATTGTGGAGTAAAACACTAAGGGCAGAAGCTTATGGGTCACTACATGATGCATGTAATTCTTTATGAGAGCGAGCGTAATTTTTATTCAATACCTATGCACTTGGTGTGATTTGAATATTTGTGAGTAAAAGGGTAACTCTTGTTGTGAGGCACATATTTGATGAAGAGATAATGTGTGGGAATTTCTTGATCGGTTGATTTGCATGAGTTTGTTGATATTGAGAGTCGATTCTGGATGTTAGGAAGTCTTAACAGAGTTGTTATTATTTCATTGATTAAATCGTGCATACTCTATTGCCCAACTTGTTATCTTAAATAATCATTATAGCCGTGGCAGATTACCTTGCTGATTAGCTGTGTGAGTCTTCGTATTGCATGAGATGTAAAGGTTTGTTCGAGGACGAACAAGACTTTAAGTGTGGGGTTGTGATCTTGGGCATAATTATATGCCAAAGTGATACTTTATAACTTAGTTTTGTCTTGTTTATGTATTTAATTATGTACATTTTCATGCCTTTTATATAAATGAGAAGAAATATTAACCAACATGATTATTCTTTGTTTGGAAATAATGCATTGGGACCCAATCTATGATTTGGTGAAGTGGAGGAATGATATCAGGGCAAACACCAAAGTTGGAATAAATTGGGAGATTTCCAGAGGGCTTCCGCGATACACTCCGTGATACGTTGGCAGTGCTCCGCGATACACTCCGCGGCCGTTGGAAGTGCTCCGCGATACACCTTTGTCATGGAGTAGTGCTCCGCGTACACTACGCGGCCGTTGCTTGACATTACGGAAAAAATTCCCACTAGTATAAATAGAACACTTAGGTTTTATTTTTAATAATTCTGACTTAGTTGAGCAAGAACGTGGGTTACGGGCGGTTAAGGGGGACGAAAATCCTAGGGTTCTTCTCTATCTCTTTCTCCTTTATTTCAAATTGTTTGTATGATTTACACTCATTTGATGTTGTCGACAAATGAGTGGCTAACTTTACTTCTTGCTGAGGTTAAGAACATTTGTAGTAGAAATGTAATTATTGATCATTTTGATTTTTCATCTTTTCTTCTATGGTTGTTCTATTAATTCTTGTTCTTACTGCATTAATGTGTGGCCAATGTAAATGTATATCTAAAAGTCAGGTTTCACTAGAGAGAAGAAATTGGAAAGTTGTGAATTGATAGGATATGATCTTTTACTTAGTTTGGGAAAATTGAGAATTGGTTACCTTCCAAGGATGACCATATACCTAAAAGTCGTATTAGTCAATTAGAATCGGTTTGTATGGCTAGAACATGAATTTCTTTTTATGTAGAAATGTAGGTGGAAGGATTATGATTAATAAGTTGGGTTAAATACGAGAGTTTAATCTTAGGCAATAATTCTTGACTAGCAAATGAAGGAAAGATTAATTAAATTGTATCGATAAATTACTTCCCTACATGTTTATTTAGCCTCAGCATGCTCATAACTATAGTTAGGACTCAAAATTGTATATTAGTTTAGATTTAGTATAAATTAGGAAACAAAATCCCAAAATCTTCTTTACACTGTTGTCTGCATTTTAAGAGTTAAAGTTCATTGACACTTGATTCGATTGTTACCTTGGTCCGATCCCTGTGGGATCGATACTTGGCTTACTTGAGCCATTTTATTTGTTCGACCACGTGCACTTGCGTGTAGTCATCTAGACTTGACGAACACCTCCATGCGGGTGGGCATACAACACTATACAGGAAAGTCCATCTTGATGAAGCATGTAAGTCTTGTAGTCTTTGTCCAAATAACCTGCCATACCATGAACGAATCGGCTCACTCGCCCTCTGATGGAAACCACTAACTCTAGGGCATATTTTGACAAGTGAGCTAACTCGAGAGGGCAAATCCGGTACTATCATCCTCCCCTACTTCAAATTCCTAAAATTTTGTTGCCTTTAACTCCCTTATCTCGAGAAGAACCAATCTAGGAACGCCATGTGAAACTCCTCCCAAGTAACTAGCTCTGCTCCGGGCTACTGCCACATTGCTATTCTATGGGATATGCGCAACGGCCCTCTTGGGTGACATGACGGTCAGGCCTGCGCATCCAACATACGGATGCGGCCCTAAACTCCACGTGAGCAACTGGCTCTGGTGCCTGGGGTTCCTGAATAGGTGGAAGCATTGATGCCCATGACCATTGACATCTTCGTCGCCTTCACCGTTTTTATTTCTCTTTCTGTTCATTCTTCTAAGAGCCATGATTCTGCAATTGCAAATAGCACGAATTATAAAGGATAGAAAGACTTTTTCATTGCATGACATAGATAATGAAAGAAAGAACATTTCCTAAACGTCTCGTAGCCTCTTCGTCATAAGTGTGGCGCACTTCACACCCATGAAAAAAGACTCTACGTAACGCGACTTTTAAACACTCTGGACACTTCAAAAACTGTCTCACGATGCCAAGTTTATCATGACCTGAACATAGGACAGGATCGTAACACGGGATAAAGAACTTGAAAGACCCTAAGTCAACCCATGACATAAGCAAATCTAACTTCATTTACTTAAACGGACGATTGAACATAAGGCACTGCTTGGAAACATAAACATAACGTGACATATCACTTAACATTCGAAAATTCTAGACATATACATAAGCCGAGTACTACATACTGTCTAAAAGCGTCTCTTTGTGTAAGATGGGTTGATGGGACAACACCCCCAACTAACCCAGGCAACAATTGAAACATAGAAAAACATAAATGTCTAGCCAAATGACCCTCGAAACATAGGACTCAGCAATAAAGATAATAATAACTTGAGAAGTTCTAAGGATGAGTATGAGCCTGAGAGCCAAGTCTTTTATCATTAAACAATACAACATAGAAAGTATGCGTCGGTATGAAATGTACCGAGTAGCCAAGGTAAGTAAAACAGACATTTAAAATACATGAAACTCTTAAAACATCATAAGAGTAGGATATCATGCTCATGTCATAAATATCGACATAACGTAAGGCTCAAGGTTTTCAAATCATTCGTAAACCATTCATTTTCATAATCATGAGGAAAATTTATCGAATCATCACTTGATCCAATAACATACACATAAGAATGCATAAAACATGCAAAGCAGGTGGGAGGACTTGACATATTTGCACCATCATTATATAACCTTTCATGATGCCCCAACTATCTCTCACTCAAGTGGGCAAAGTCGCCCCCTAGCTTGCCAGGCGAGGGCGTGCATTATGTGATGCCACGAAATGAGGGGATCATTATCATTATAATGCATTATTATAAACCCACGGCGGCACATGGTTATGAGACACCGGCGTAGTTCTTTGAACGTCGAGCTGCTCGGTGCTAGACATGGCTCCCAAAAACACGCATATTAGGCTCATATGCAAATCAATAACATCATTCATTAAGATTCATATGGCTAAAATAAAAATTCATCATTCATTGAATCCCATTAAAACATGATTAGCCAAGAATCAAAGGCCCTTTAGTTGGAAAACATCATAAATCGATAAATCATGAGATCCGTTTCATAAACCGTAAATAAATTTCAACATGTGGGCATTTTCCAATACCTTACCATGCTTTACAATACTCAATTCATTCTAAACATTCACCATAAACATGGGTAACTTGAAAACAGTTTTCATCAACAATAGTTCATAAATCATAAGACCCACGCATACTTGAGATCCATACATATAACTTGTAAATTATCAAATCATGTTGGATATTTAGATAAATTCCATTTCAAATCATTGATCATGCAGGGTTTAAAAATACCAACAATTATAGTGTAGATCATAAATCGATTTATCATAGATCATGCATAATTAGGCTTAATTGAGTAGAAATCGAAATCAATAATTTTATAATAGAGAATAGTTGTAAATATAGTCAAAATTCGCAAATGATATATTCTCAAATCAAATAGCCCATTAGTAAATCATTAGATTTTCACAAAAATTGATTTCAAAACCACATAAGATTTTTGGTAGATTTTCATAAATTAATAGAGAATGGGATTGGGTGTGATCAACGCCCATTCATAACCCTACATACACAGGTAAGATCGATTCCAGAGTTCCTTGAATGCCCAATGGAGAATTGAGAGGAAAAAGCTTGAAAATATGCTTGGTCTCTCTAATATCCTCTTAATATGCATGCATGGGAATGGATTATGCAAGAGGGACTTAACCTATCTTATCACGCCCATAAAATACATAATACAACGTAGTTTAGGGCCCTAGATCATAGAAAGGTCGTAAATGCCCTTAATGAAAATTCCCTAAAAAACTAGTTTGGGCGAACTCATGAGTCGTTGCATGATACCCATAAAGCTTGACCGTGGTATCGAGTCATTGAGTCCCCTTCCTAAATCCATACTTTCAAATTCTTCCCACGACTAGATAGGATGATTCGTTGATCCAAACAATGGGTCGTTAGGTCGGCCGTTACTTGACCCCTTCACAAACACGAACTTTCCCTTACCACGAGCCTCCACAGGACTCGTGGTTGCTTCCAATGAGTCGTGGTATCAATTCATTAAGTCCACTGGAGATCTGACCACCTAGACAACCATTGGTGACAATGGATCGTCGTAACTCACAACGAGTCATTCAAAGACTCATCACATCTCAATGCTTAAATGCAGTACTCACCCATGATAACAAGCAGCAACTCATTATTCAAGCAGCGATTCGTTACTCTACCTGTTGTATCCACTGCCACCAGGTCTCCTATAACCACGACTGCATACAACGACCCGTGGTTTTCAACCACGAGGATTGTTACATCGCCCGTTACTGATATTTTCCCATCTTTTCGGCCAACTTCAAATTTTGATCCACGGGTCTAATCTTAGGCGTTTTTTGGGTATTATCTCTCACTAGAGTTTTGTCAAACCTCTAGTCACAATTTAGCTCAACCCAATTTGATTTAGATTATAACTGCATAATTTCTAGCTATTGAAATTTCGCTATTAAGGAATGAATGCAATTTCAGCTATTTCTAGTCCAATTCCACTCTCTTCTTGAGACCCACTACTAAATTCTCCCACCACTTAATTATTCTTTTACAATCAACAATCAAGCAAGAATAAATATACCTATATCATAATCAATGGATCTTTCATTATAGATTGAAGAGAATCTAATAGATTTTCACTTGCATGAATAATATGAAGATGACTCTATAATACCCAATCCAATTAAGTATTCATCACCACACACCTCTAGTTAATTATTTTAGCTACTCATGGTTAAGAAATTCAAAAACACATTTATCAATAGCATCATTGAATTTAATAGCAAGAGTAGAACATCAACTTCACTAGATAATCTCCAACAATAGTTGAAACTACTAGTACAAAGAAGAAATAGAGCGAGTACTTTTACAATTTTCAATTAGAATCTCAGTAGCTCAACTAAGAGAATGTTCTTCAGCTAAAATGGGAAGCAATGATGTGATGTAATCTTTGTTCTCTCTCAATATCTCTATTTCTATCTCTCCTTCTGTATATCTCTGTACAAAGAACTTTATCTTCTATTTATATCTAAAAAGTAGGGCACTTTTATCTCTTTTCAGTGTTGGATGATTATACACACACATGAGCACCGTTCTGGAATTGGCAAAGACACCAGCGATTCCCGGGTTACAGTCCGTGAACCAATGGGTATCCTTTCTGCATCCTTACTCCAATTCCGGTGAACATCGGTGGATTTCACCCAACATTTCGCGTGCCGATACGCCAGACGCCCGGGTTTTCAAACATTTTCCAAAACTTTGGGTATCTTTCGGCGACTGAACCTGCAACTCGCTGATGGAAAGTCGCGAACAGCTGGTGGCATTAATCCACTGAGGCAGTGATGTTCATCCTTTGGTTGGCGTCTCGCTGGGTTTCATCTGCGAATCGCCGATTCCTCTCACTCCCTTCTTTTTGCTCATTTTTGCTCTTTTCTTCACATTTAGTCATTTGCACACAACAAAAGCGAGGCATAAATCAAATAATTTACTCAAAAGAAACAAAAACTCAAGTTTTAGAGCCTAATAAGTTGGTAAATTGCCAACTCATCAAAGTCCATCAGGATAAATCAAGAGATATCCATGCTAATATGAAAGTAGGAAATGATCAAAATAGATTTTGTTATAAGAGAGCACACCATACCAGGCATAATTTTGACTCTATTTGGGTAGTGATAGGCTATGAAATCAGGCCATTTCTTACTAGTTCGAGCTACATTCTTAGGCGAGGGGATTATATCGAGTTATATATCGAGAGATAGTCAGACTACATAGTGTTCCGGTGTCTATCATTTCCGACAGAGGCATGATTTACAATATATTTTGGAAGTCCTTTCAGAAAGGCTTGGGAAAATAGGTTAATCTAAGTACAACTTTTCATCCCTAAACATATGGCCAAGGCGGCGCATGATTCAAACACTTGAAGATTTTTCATGGGAGTGCATGCTAGATTTTAGAGGAAGTTGGGATGATAGTTGCCTCTTATTGAGTTTGCATATAGTAACAATAACCATTCTAGCAATACAATGATGCCTTATAAGGCTTTGTATGTGGAAATGTAGGTTTTCCCATAGAATGGTTGGTGGGCATGAGTAAAGGCTGATTGGACGTGACTTGATACATCCAATCGAAGAAAGGTTAAGCTCATTGGGGGTGACTATTGATATCCCAGAGTCGTCAAAAATCCTACTGCGATGTACAACATAGAGACTTAAAGTTTCATGTCAGCAACTGGGTATTCTTGAAAGTCTCTTCTATGAAGGGCGTTACGAGATTTGATAAGAAAGTCCAAGCTTAGCTGAGATGGGGACATAGTATTGAATCCTCTGAATGATAGGCCAGAAGCTTATGAGCTAGAGATGCATTCGGGGCTAAATTCTATTCATCCAGTTTTCATCTATCAATGCTACAAAAATGCATAGTGAGACCCTTTTGTCCCATTTGATGATGTTCTTATCCAGAGATAAGGTTGTCTACGAGGAAACTCATTTGCCATATTAGATCGTAAGGTCCTTAGATTAAGGACCAAACATGTAGCTTCCATTAAAGTTCTATGAAGGAATAAGAATGTGGAAAAAGTGACCTGAAAAGCTTAGGATGACTTGAGATATTGATATCCTCACTTGTTCAAGATCTCAAGGCGATAGTATACCAGTTTAGATAACCATAGTTGAGTTGAGATACCCATTCAGAATTTACTTTTGTTTCTTATTCTTATTTGTAATACCCCGAAAAATTCCTTAGATCAGACTTGAGGCTTACACCATGTCGCGCCCCACCTTGAGGCACAACTGGCACTTGATGCCATCTTGGACTCAAAGCCTGGAGGCACGGCTGGGCCTGCGTACCTTTGGTGCAAGCCAGCAGCATATAATCAAGAAAATAATTAGCCATATCTTATATCAAAACATAGCCTTAGGATGACAAGGCCACAATATAAACTTGTGCAAATACAACTAACCCAACCATTGCAATAATATGTCATTCTAAGCGAGCCGACAAGACCTCCCATGCTGCTAACGGATAACATAACTAGGCCCCATGCGGACAACACGCATATCATAACACATATAGTCCCCACACAGCCACAACACACAACTAACTAGATTTTTGGTCTACAAGCCTCTATGAGTTAAAAATATTGGTCAGGACGGGGCCCAGAAGCATACCAAAAAACTATACATCAAAAGCGGGCAAACCTCTAATATCTTGGAGACTCGGAGAAGGGAGGCGGCCAATCTGTGACTACGAACAACTACTAAGTAGGTCTCAACACCTTCCTGTTTGAACCTACAAGCAAGTATGTAATGCCCCATGCATGGGAGGTATAATATGCGAATATATGAGTGTTTCCTCCAGCAAGTGTACGGAGTAGATTGCAAGTAATATAGTGGCTCTTTAAAGCAAGGTATCGAACCCACAGGAACTTGACCAATTCAGCTAACTATCAAGCTCAAGTGTGATATTAAATACACCCAAGTGTTGATTATAGAAGTTTTCGAGGAGATTAATTAAGTCTAGTTTTGGTCGATGAAATACTCTTTGAGATTCACTCTAGGAGCAACATAGAGTTAAAACCGAGATAATCATGCGATACTACGATTTTACGTGGTTTAAGCATGAAACTATCGATTGTCGCCTCACATAATTATAATTGCATGTTCATGGTCTTTCGATCCTCTAAACATGACAAACTAGCCTCACTGCATTGTTGTGAGCGAGGATGCTTATTCTAGTTCGTGGGCATTAATTACGTTGTGGTTTCACGGGGAAACGATGAGGGACTTTCGTGCACCTAATCATTTAACTCAACAACCTCACAACCACTTCTTCGAGTGGTGATGTGATAATCCTAAGTTGGTCTCTAAATACCCCATTTTTATCAACCAACAGAAGCGTTAGGTATATTTCTATCCTAACACGAAATTATATCTTGAGATACAAACATGCTCCTTACATTCTCATGTTCTGACCTAGGTAAATGCTTTCTCAAGCATATGCCCAAGCTAACGTATATGTTTTCATGATCAATCCATAAAAACAACCAACAATCAGAATGCAAGACAAAAACAACAACCAATAACTTGAATTCCAAAACAAACCTTGAGAATCACAATCATATCTTGTGGCTTCAACCTAGAGGAAGGGTTCTAGCCACTCATGTTAAAATATAATTAAAGAAAATGTTATTAAAGTAACTTACTAACAAGAATTAGTAGAAAAGAAGAGGAATTTACAAACCCTAGGTAGAGTTTCCCCACTTCTCCCTTCACTCCTAGGTGGTTCTTCGAATACCATCGTGACTTCTCTCGTGGTTTCAGGAAATAAGATCGTGTTTCCACTTTTTGGAGTTAAGGAACCTATTTATAGTAAATGTGAGGTGTCTAAAATTATTCCCGGCATGAAATAGCTCCATGTCACGGAGTGTATCGCACCAATATGCCTCCGTGACACAGAGGCCTTTGCCAGGCTCTCTGCGGAAATTGCCTCAGGATGCCCAAGCGCAGTATCCCCGCAGCGCCGGCATGACACAACTGCTCCTTCCCAGCGTGTTGGCCTCCTTCTGTCGCACCCAGCTGCCCGGCGTGGCACGTTGCTGGCTACTGCCTTCCTCTTCTCGTGTGCTTGGCAGGGGCATGGCACTGTGCTGGGCGTGCAGCCTAGCCGTGTGCGTTGCCTTGGCGGTGGGCTGTTCGCGCACCCTCCTTACGACGTTGCGCCCTACTTCCCGATCCCTTGCCTCACTTCACCAACTCATTGTATAGTTCCTCAAATTCATTGTAAACCTACAAAACAAGAACTAATCATGTTGGTTAGTGTATATATTCACATTTACATAAAATCACATGAGAATGTATATAAATTAATAGATAAAAAAGGCAAAACTATGTTATAAAGTATCACTTGGATATGCTATTTTGCCCACGATCACTATCCGACACTTAAAGCCTTGTTCTTTCTCGAACAACCCTTTTACATCTCATGAATATGGATAATCACACATAACTAATTTAGCAAGTTAATTCAACTCGGCTATAATGATTGTGTAAGATAGCTAGCTAAAATAGAGCATGCACGATTTGATCATTGAAATGAAATACAACTATGTTAAGACTTCTTAACCTCAAGAATCGACTCTCAATCTTAGAAAACTCATGCGAATCGCTGATTAAGAAATCCCACATGAATTATATCCTTCATTCAACATGTGCCCTCACGGAAGAGTTACCCATTTTCTACCCATAAAAACAGTTTTAAATCACAATATGTATGGGTACATGAATAGAATTACGCTCACTCTCACAAAGAATTCACATGCATCATGTAATGACCCATAAGCTTTCCCTTAGTGTTTTATTCCACTAATTCAAGGATGTATGAATGTAAGATCAAGTAGGAATTTTAAGTTGTAGTGTAGCTAAGGGACGGGTAGGTACTATTCGGCGGCAATAGTGACTAACTTCCCTAAGCGCTTTTAATACATCACGCCTTCATTACGAACTTCCTTTCCCTTACTTCGCCTTTTTGTCCTTTCAACTTTGTTTTCCTCTTTTTGTTCCCCCATTTCTTTAGGCACTCTTAGCTATTTAGTAAGGAGTTCTATAAATACTTTTCATTAATTTATTTTCTTACTCCTTACTAAAACTCAGCCATTTTTCACACAAGTGCTCCTTGACCTTTCTCAACTCTTACAACTTCCACTTCCTTCTTTTTCATTCTTCTCACTCCTTTACTCTTTCGGGTTTTCCCTTAAGCGCTTAGGAGTTTTGGATCAAATTCAAGGCTGATGAAAGAAAAGGATTAAACATGTTCAACTATATAAAAGAATAGGCTCGAGGCTCAATGGGGCTAACTAGGATTAATTATTCAAGGTAGGTAAAGTGAGGATATGCTCGAGTTCATTCAAAGAAATGCCTAAATGCATTTCCTATAATTCACATCCTTCATTTTCATTTTATAAACACAGCGGGAAAGTTTCTAAACAATCCATAATAGCACAGAATACTTAAAAACCTTACACTCATGGTACATGCTCAATTCAAGACACATTCAGCAGACTCTTACTCAGCTAATCACAAGAATTCCAAATTAGCTTCAATCATATTGAGTCACATTCCAGAGCCTAAGTGTCTCAACAAGTTATACACTTGCATGCTTCAACACACTGAACATACTTGCATCTTACAATCATTTATAGCACATAACAAGAACATCAAGCATCAATTAGCTCTACGGGTTCAAAACCCAAAACCTATCGACTAATTTTCCTCAAGACGTTCGTCATCCATCCATTGTTGGAAACAGTCCCTAATTATGCTTAAAACATTATATACAGACAAAGAAAAAAATGTATTCTTCGGTTCAAAGACCCCACGTCGGAAAAGAACCGACAAGAAAAACTCAACTGGTGATGAAGTCATGCTTAACTCACAAAATTTTTCAAATTTCTAACAAATTTCTCACATGCATTACATTCACCTTTGCAAAAATGGGTTAAGCACAAAAATTTGAAATTTCCTTGAAATTTCCCTTACCCCACACTTGAATCATGCTATGTCCTCATAGCATCAAATTAACGTTTTAAGAGGGTGAGAAATACTCCCTGAGGCCTTTAGGCCTAGCTAACATCATGCTTTCCTTCAACTTTGCACAAGTGGGTGTTTGACCCCACACTTTTTCTCTTCCATGCTTGCTAGCTTCCTCCTTCGAGGGTACTCAGACTTCCCCTCCATCTGTGCCTAACTTTCCACCAAAAAACAACACAAGATGAAAATAAACAAAAATCCCAACACAAATGCAGAAATTAAAATGGTACTGTGGTACCCTTTGAGTTGCCTCCCAAGAGCGCCTAATTTTACGTCGCGGCACGACGTATCTAAGTTTTCACCACTTTTTCCTCCACCTTGAGTATATGATCTCCCTAATTTCTTCTCAATTTTCTCTTATGCTCCCGGGGTGGTAGTGAAAAATTCATGAGACCAAACAGTAGATGTCGCCTTTGGCATTTATTGGCCCTCAAGTAAGTGAAGTCATTTTTTCTATTGGAATCAACAAATTTCAGAATATATGAGGCTTGTTCCTCCTCAAGATCTTTCTCCACAAGCTTGGAAGACTATTTCTATGTTGTCAACCAAAGCTCGTTGTCGAAAAAATGCTTCGAGTGGGGTACAATAGAGCTCAACTCTAAAACTACACTATGTTTAGGCCCTTACTTGTATACACCTTCTCCCCATCAAAATCTATCTCTCCATTAATTTCAAATGAGGGGATCTCTATCTCTTCTTCCATGAATGGATTTTCCATATGTGTGAGTCCGTCACGGGGACACTCAAGAGATTCTACTTGTTGGGCTTCATCAAAAACTTTACCCTTGTCTTCTTCTTGTAGTTCCTCTTGAGTATCGCCTAAAGCGTACATGCGGTTTACCACAAGCTTCAGCCTCAGCTATCATCTCCGTGACTTTGATGCTCATCCTTTCTAGAGCTGCTCCATTCTCTTCTAGCTGAATTCTTACTACTTCCATCGCCTCCTTCGTTGCTTCTGTTTGCTCAAGCATTTGTTTTAGCATGTCTTCTATTCGAGCTTGGCGTCCCAAGTCCTCATTTCTATCATGCTGTATTCAGCAACAACAACAGAAGGATCATAGGCAGGAGCAGGGGATGGGAGTATGCATTCGGACAACCTCCAATGGCCATCTTGACCACCACATATTGCATGCAGTCTTGCCACAAGTGGGGTCCTCAAGTAATTGAGACAAGACTCATCAAAGTAAGAATATCCACCATTTAACCCATTTATATTCCATGATGCCATGTTAAGAATTGTATCTGTTTAAAAACAAAATAAAATAAATCTAAAACTAATAAAGAAAAGAAAATATTGTTTCAAATAGGAAATTTAAAAATCACACATAAACAGAAAAATTAACTGAACTTCGTCGAGTCACAGCAGCGCCAAAAACTGTTCGCTCCCGCAAATTATGCCGGGTCGTGCAAGTAATATAGTGGCTCCTTTTAAAGAACCGAAATATCGAACCTACAGGGACAGGACCAATTCAGCTAACTATCAAGCTCAAGTGTGATATTAAATACCGCAAGTGTTGATTATAAAAGTTTTCGAGGGAGATTAATTAAGTCTAGTTTTGGTCAACGAAATACTCTGAATTCACTCTAGAGCAACATAGAGTTAAAAACCGGATAATCATGTGATACTACGATTTGCAATGGTTTAAGCATGAAACTATCGATTGTCGTCTCATAGTATAATTGCATGTTCATGGTATTTCCAGCCTCTAAACACGACAGGCTAACTCTGCATCATTGTGGCGAGGATGCTAATTCTAGTTCAATGGGCAATTATGTTGTGGTTTTACGTGGAAATGATTGGGGACTTTCGTGCACCTAAATCGTTGCTCAACTTAACCTCAAAACTACTTCTTCGAGTGGTGATGTGATAATCCTAAGTTGGTCTCTAAATACCCCCGTTTTATCAACCAAGCAAGGCATTAGGTATAGTTCTATCCTATCTGAAATTATATGTAGAGATACAAACATGCTCCTTACATTCTCATGTGATTCTGACCTAGGTAAATGCTTTCTCAAGTATTTTAAGCTAACGTATATATGTTTCGATGATCAATCCATAAAAACAACCAACAATCCAGAATGCAAGATTAAAACAACAATCAATAGCAATTCCAAAACAAACATAAAAAATGCAATCATATCTTGTGGCTTCAACCCTAGAGGAAGGGTTCTAGCCACGCATGTTAAATATAATTACAAGAAAACATATTAAAGTAACTTACTAACAAGAATTAGTAGAAAAATTTCACAAACACTAGGTAGGTTCTCCACTTCTCCCTTCACTCCTAGGTGGTTCTTCAGAATACCATCGTGACTTCTCTCGTGGTTTTCAGGAAATAAGATCGTGTTTCCACTTTTTGGAGTTAAGGGACCTATTTATAGTAAATGTGAGGTGTCTAAAATTATTCCCGGCATGATTTAGCTCCGTGTCACGGAGTGTATCACGCCAATATGCCTCAGCGACACGAGAGGTACTTGCGGAGGCTCTCACGGAAAATTTCCTCCGGATGCCCAACTGCCAAGTGTCACCGCACTGCCGACGTGACACGCTGCTCATGCAGCGCGTTGGCCTCCTTCTGTCGCGCAGCTGCCACGGCGTGGCCGCGTTCTTTGGCGCGCCTGCCTCTTCGGTGCTTGGCGGGCGTGGCACGGTGCGGGCGCGCAGCTGCTGCCGTGGCACGTTGCCAACGTGCAGGTGGGCTATTTCGCGTGTCCTCCTTGCCGACGTTCGCACCCTACTTCCGATCCCATGCCTCACTTCACCGCTCATTGTATAGTTCCTCAAATTCATTGTAAACCTACAAAACAAGAACTAATCATGTTGGTTAGTGTATATGTTCACATTTACATAAAATCACATGAGAATGTATATAAATTAATAGATAAACAAGGCAAAACTACGTTATAAAGTATCACTTGGACATGCTATTTTGCCCACGATCATAAGGCATAAAAATGATAATTGAGAAAAAGCTGATAATGAACTGAAAGTAATTAATTATAAGGTCCAGAAGTTAACCTGAATGATTTCACAATCATAAATTGTATCTACCAAGCAAATATACAAAAAAACAACCTAATTTGGCCCCCATAAGCCTTGAAGGTACAAGCAGCATAGAAATAACCCACCTGGGCACCCATAGGCCCTGCAAGTGCGAGCAATCTATATAGTCCTCTTATTCGTAACCCTGCATATTTGTAGGAAAACTATAACTAAGGTATAATCAATCTCTGGAACTGTGATCGAGCCTTCTAGGCTCCTGCAATTGTGTCAAAGCCATTTGGGCTCCTGTAATTGTATCTTAGCCTTCTGAGCTCCTATAACTGCATCCTGAGTACACAAGGCTCTACTGAGGGTCAGTGACGCCAACTCAGGCATAGGGGAAGTTGGTGATGAGTTGGTAATTTACCAACTCCTTAGGCTCTTGAGCATGAGCTTTAGCTTAGTTTTCAAGTCATTTAGATGAATTTTATGCCCATTTTGCCTTTTTATGTGTAGGTATCTAAGTTGAAAAGAAAGAGCAAGAAGTGGAGTAAAAAGGATGAAATCAGGTGAAAATCAACACTCCACAGGAAGACACCAGCGAAATACCGGTCAAACATAGATGACCACTAACTTGAGGATAATACGCAACCGGCGGCTGCGGACATCAACCGACGACTCGTTGGTCAAATCACCTACCGGTGCATGAACTTTATAGACCAAGGAGTGCATGAATCGATGGATTGCGGATGAAGGCCGGCAAACCATCGAAGATGTCGCTGGATGGTCTTGGAGAATCACTTGAAGTGCAGTAAATGATGGACGGTTGTTCGCAGAATGCAATTGGTGAACCGTCGGCTCCCCTGCTAGTGACAAAACGCCTGAACAGGGGTAATTACATCCAGCACTGGAAAAAGAGGAGATTGATTACCCTATTTTTATATATAGTCTAGAAGAAAGTACTCTGTACACAATTTTTATACTCTCTTTTTAAACATTCCTTTTGCCTTGGGAAAGAGAAGAACTCCATTGGAGGAGATTGTTGAATATTGCTTTTCTTATTTTCTTCTTCTTCCATTAGCAAGGTATAACCATTGTTGCAGACATATTTTGAGTTTGGCTTTTCTTGCTCTTACTAAAGAAATCATTGAGTTTATTGATGAATATAGTCTTTAGTTTTTTAATCATGAGTAGCTAAATCATCAACTAGAGGTGTGTGATGATGGGTGTTTAATTAGATTGGTATTGCTAGATTCATCTTAATATTACCTAATTAGTGTAAATATATTGAGTTCTCTCCAATTTATAATTGATGACCCATAGTTGCAAATGTGGATTTACTTTTCTTACTTGATTTATCTTGAAAACGAAGAATTCAAGTATTGGGAGAGAATTTGATGGTGCGAATGGATGTGATTGTGGGGAGTTGGGCTAGAAATAGCCAAAATCTATGTTCATAATCCTAATTAGTAGTTAATTGCTAAAAATAGCTCACCTATTAACCCAAACTCTATTGGGCACATTGAATTGTGTCTTGAGGTTCAAAAAGACTAGAGAAAAAGGCATCCATGAGGTTGAAAAACATAGGGTGTCATCTCGTCCTTAGTTATTTACACTTATTCGCAATGATTTGATAAGCTAGCATATCCTTATTTTATTATCACCCTATCTACACCACACCTATAGTCTTCTCTCATTATTGTCTATCAATTTTTATTATTTTGCTATTTTTGCAAGCTGGTTTAAAATCCACATTATTGTTCACATCATTTTTCCCTCCAAAATTTACTATTTTATTTTTATTAATTGGTGCAAGTTAATTCAAATTCCCTATAATAACACTGCGCAAATCATTCACTAGTCTCTACGAAATTCGGACCCGACATCCATCGGGAATATTTGTTTTGATACAATGATCTCTTACACTTTCTCTAAACAAGGAGTGCAGTTGAGCGTTATCAAAAATGGCGCCGTTGCCGGGGACTAACGCTTGATATCCTTGTGTAGTTTGTTAATTTGAGTTAATCTTGCATCTTAGTTAGTGACATTGATTTTGTTGTTGGTTGTTAGGGTGAGTTCATATGAGCCATCATTCACAAGTAGGAAATAGTTCGATTGAAGGTCACATGGAGCATAAGGAGGATAACCCGGTTATGCCTAAAGTTGCAAGAGCCATTCACCTACTAGCCACGGTAGGAAATGCAGTGTTTTACGTTAAAAGTACAATGTTACACTTGTTATAGATGAAAGGGCTCTTCGGCGATATATTGAGTGAGGATGCAACCGCCACTTAAGAAATTTCTTTGAGATTTTCCAACCCTTTAACCTAACAAATATCAGTCAAGAGTCTATCAGGTTAAGGCTCTTTCCATTCTCCCTAATGGGAAAGGCGACTATGTGGTTGGAGGAGCTCCCTCCATGTTGTATCACCTCATGGAAAGAATTGACTGAAGTGTTTTTGGATCGTTTCTTCCCTCCATAAAAGATGTTGTAGCTGAGGGATGATATTACAAATTTTAGGCAAGAGCTAGGGGAGCCTTTACATGTAGTGTGGCTAAGGTTGAAGAATATGGTGTCCCTTTCCCTAACCATGGTCTCCCCGATGCAGTGCTCCTTCAAATCTTTTACTGAGCCCTAGACTCCATTAACAAATCTATTGCCAATAATTTAGCCAGAGGATCAATTATGGATCAGACGCATGGGTTAGTTAAGTCCCTCTTGGATAGAATGACGAAGATAAATTGGGCATGGCATACTAGGGATACTAATGTATCATCACATGATGTGTGTTCTAGTGAATTAGCAGCTAAAATGTGAAAAAGAGATGAAGAGTGAGATGAAAATCTTGCTAAAATGATGACTCATCTGGAGTTAATAGCTAAACATGTGATGGGCCCGGGCCTAAGTTGTGAATGTTGTAGGAATGCAAGGTCCAATGTAGTTTTAAAAAGAATCATTACCGCCAAGATATGAGGAGGAGTGTCAATACATAGAAAATCGGATGGGGGTTCTCGACCTGGATATGAAGGGGATAATCAAGGCCCTTGGAGCCCACAGGAAGATAATCAAGGTTGGAGAAACCACAACATACAGGGATGGCCCGAGAGAAATGAGAGATGGGGAAAAAGAGAGAAAAATTGTGAGAGGGACCAATACAATTGAAGTTTGAATCCATATGTTCCCCCTCCTAAAGCTGAGAACGTCCAAGCTCAACTAGGTGTAAGCGATATAGGGAGCTCGAAAATTGAAGAGATGTTGGCAAGGGTTCTTAAGAAAGGGAAATTAACCGACAACGGGGTCAAGAAATTGAAAAGGGAGGTGTCTAACCTTGCCCAAACTGTGAGTTCACAATCAGCTTCTATCAAGAATTTGAAAGCCCAAATGAACCACTTATCCTCTCAAATGAATCCCTGAATGAGGGGAACACTTCTGAGTGATACAATGCCAAACCCAAAGAAAGATAGTTAATGCATGGACATTGTCATGAGGAGTGGTAAAACACTTGGAGATTCAAATGTTAAGGCCAAGGAAGTGGTTGCTCCTAAGGCAAATGATGAAAAATAATCTGAGGCGATGCCAAAAGTACCAAATGGTTATGATAATGCTGAAGTTGAAGATGAAGGAGATGTTGAGGAAGTTCCCTCAAATGCTGATGAAGAAGAGGCAGGCATGAAGGCCTCAAGTGAGAAAGAACAAGAACCAAGAGTTCCACCTCCTTATCCATAGAGGTTATCCAAGAAAAAGAAGGATGATCAATTCAGTAAGTTTATCGACATGTTCAGCAAATTGTCCATAAATATACCATTGGCAGATGCTTTACTTCGAATGCCTAGATATGCAAAGTTCATGAAATAGCTACTAAAGAAGAAGAAGGTTGTAGATGTAGGCACCGGAGAGACAACATATCATTGTAGTGCTATGATGAGGAGCAACCTTGCCCCAAAATGGGAAGATCTGAGTGCCTTCACAATCTCGTGCACTATTGGGTTCTGTGTGTTTAAGAAAGCCCTTTGTGATCTTGAGGCAAGTATAAATCTAATGCATCTCATAATCTTCAAGAAATTGGGGCTTGGGAACACCAAACCTACATCAACGAGATTGTTAATGGTTGATCACTCTATCAAGAAACCTATGGGTGTTTTAGAGGATGTATTGATAAGGGTAGATGAGTTTTTTCTACTAGCTGATTTTGTAGTCCTTGATTGTGAGATGGATGTAGAAGTTCCAATCATTTTGGGGAGACCATTGCTCACCACGGTTAGAGTTTTGGTAGATGTGGAGCTAGGTGAGCTCAAGTTCCGAGTTGGAGATGAAGAGGTTACCTTCAAGGTGTGCCAATCCGCTGAACCTCCCAATGAATGTAAAGTGGTTGAAGAGCTGCATGAGGAAGATGAGTCGAAGGATGATCCTTCAAAGATTGCATGTTAAATGAGAAATACGTTGTGCCACGACGTTAACTAAGGCGCTTCTTAGGAAGCAACCCAAGTGTCTTATTTTGAATGTTCTTAATGTCATTGTTGTTTTTAATTTTGTAGGATTAAGTAGGTGAGAAGAAAAGAGAAAAAGCACAAAACAAGGCAGGCACTACGTTAAGACCGCCGAATTGCCGATCAAGCTATGCAAACTGCCGCACGTTTGCTCATGAAAGTAGAAACCTGGGAACAAAAAGGTCAGACCGGCAAAGGCACCGACAGAACACCGATAAATAGTCGTTAACCTCCTCTTGAACACCGATGAGAGCCAGAACAACTAAGCAGTGGATGCAAAAACAACTAACTACCGACGGAACGTAGAACCCAATTCATGAACCATCGGTCAATCGCCGGTACAAGACAGTGAACTGGGAACAAAATAAAGCATGTGATGGTAAGGCAGCGAACCACCAGTGTAATGCCTATGAAGGTTCTTGTTCTATTTGAAAATCTTGATCAAATCATGGACCTACCCGACCCAGAATCTTTTTTTAGCCGCCCTAATCTGCCAAAATTCCCTTTTTATTCCCCTAGACTTCCCTTTTTCCACCTTTTAGCACTTCCCCACACTCCCTTTTTATTTTCCCAACATCCCACCTTTCTATATTCCAACAACTCCCTCTCTTCCACTTTCCATACAATTAAAACACCACTATCCATCCACCTCCTCCTCAACCAACCACATTTACACCTTCTTACCTATAAAATCCCCTAAACCCTTCTACCTAACTCTCAGTACACTCCTACTCTCCTATTTTACTAGTCAAGTCCTGAACTTTTTCCATTATTGAGCATTCTCCAACTTCCATATCTAGTCTCTGCAAAGAATTCTCTTGATAGTGGTTATGTACTCTTAACTTCCTTATTTTATCATTAACAGTAATCTGGTTGCATGTAGATGGTTTTATGACATACATCACTCTTGTTTGATGTTACACCCCGTAAATGTTAACAATTAGTGAGCGTACGCCTGGATTTGTGATAAGTAAGAAGAGCTTGACGCGTGTGGAAAAAAGCCTCGAAAGCAGGATCGGGATAAGCTAGGCCGCAAGGGGTCAACGCGATGCGCCAACCGGCAGTGCATCGGCCAGCGTGGGGCGCCACGCATAGGGGCGCGATGGGAGGTGCGGCGCGGTGGGCCTGCTGGCGCGATGGCTGGCGTGGGGCACCCCCTGCCACCGACCTCAAATATATATACACCCCTTCACTTCATTTGAATCATTTTCAAAAGATATATTCAATCAAGTCAAGAGAAAACACAAGGGATCCTTTAAATTATCATTTAATTACGCTACCAAACGTCGTCCAATCTCAAATATACTTCGGGTAATGATTTCTAGGCCTATGGGAAGCATTACTATGGAGTTATTTTTTGAAAACTCTCTCAGCAAACCAAAACTCTGTCGAGTAAAAGTTGACAAAATTGCTCCAAATTGATTCCTACTCAGTCATAGGAATTAGGTAAGCATTTCTCCCTTCTGAAATCTTGGGAAATGATAGGGTTTTGGCCGAATTATTCGAAGTTCAGCTATAGTAAATTCTATTATCGAAAGTTATCAATATTTATCGAATTTGGTATTGAAACTAGTTCTTTCTCTTAGTATAAAGGTTACAGTTGGAAAGAATTGTCGATTGCAAGTTAAATCTCACCAGTTAAATCAAAAATCAGCATTCGAGGTATGTTAGGTCAAATCCCTTCGGCAAGTGATTTTCTATCATATTTTAATATGACTTGAGCCCTCATAAGAAGATCAAAAGTATATCTATTGTGGTTAGCTACTATTGTTAGTTGAGACTAGTACTTGATGTTGAGTTTGGGATTGACCCTACCCTATATAGCCTTCTGTGACCAACCTCAGGGTAACTAGTTGTGTCGTCGCCCGCTAGGGGCCATATAACGTTTCTCCAAAGAGCGATATGCCGTCCCAAGGGACGATACAGAGGCCCAAGGGCCATATTACAGTCTATTCCATGGCTGGACTATAATCTTTACGTCGTATCGGCATCACACCCTCGTCGAGCCTGGTGCCCAGGGTGCAGTTATCAGAAGTCCACTGGACCCAGACACAGCTACAGACCAGGGGCCGAGTGGGCTCAGTTGCAGATCTAGGGGACCGATATGTTGGCTATAGTTACTAGTTGACTCACTTTGACCTTATTAGGGGTATATTGATTGAAGTGTGCTCGCTAGGGCTTATAGGGGCCCCGAGCGGGTTATTCTGTGTTGATTGTACCTTCCAGGATTTTGGGGGTCAGGTAAGGTTCTTCTTTGCACTATTTACTGGTGATTAGACAACAGGTCGTTAAGCTATTCGGGTGGTATCTCTATCCCTTCTATTCAGTTTCTTTAAGTTTCATTTCAGTTTTATTCAGTCATTTTCACTTACTGCCTTACATATTCCTTACATATTGTATTGATGCCCATCCTTGGGTGCTGCATTACTTGCTTGTTGGTGCGGATATACGCAAATCAGGACATTCTTAGCTTTCATCCAGAGTCAGTAGTACAGTTAACTCCCTTCCTCCGGGGTTAATAGTTAGAAGGATTGTTCTTTTGATTGTATAGTTTATGGGTAGGTCGGGGCCCTATCCCGACCACTATTCCACTCTTAGAGGCTTGCAGGCTACAAATTTCTAGTATTAGTTCTGTTGTTGGCTATGTGGGGCCTATGTATATTTTCCTTTGCGTGATGGTCATATGGGGCCTAGTATAGGTATTATTTAGAAGCCTTGTTGGCTATAGTATAGTTTGATTTTTTGTTACCAGTATACGATAACTAGACAGCATGGTGGTCTTGTCGGCACACATAGGATTCCTTGGTACTGCTTGTTGTTGGATAGTTGTTTTCTTTTACAGGTAGCTATGCAGCCTTGTCGGTCGAGGCCTGTGTTTACAGTCGAGATATAGCTCATCGTATTCTTTAATTGAATGCAGGCGTGTAGCAGAGGTGCATAAGCCTAATCAGGTTGGTTCAGATCCCAGTATGGCACCAAGTGTCAGTCATATCTCCCAAGGTGGGGCTTGACAAACTTGGTATCAGAGCAGGTCGTATCCTAGGGAGTCTGCAAGCAGTGTCCAGTAGAGTCTTGTCTATGAGTGTGTTGTGCACCACATTCCATAGGCAGGAGGCTGTGAAATGCTATGAATTTACAGCACTATTAACGCTCAAAACTAAGAAAATAGCATGGACTTAGGTGTATTTATGTGGATATGAGGCACTTTTCCTTTAATTTCAGGATAAATGGGTGTTGGAACAATAAATTGCAAAAGTAAGCTAAAAGTGTGCAAAAAAAGGGGGAAAAGTGCAGACTACAGTACGATCCGTAGGATGGACCTACGAGTCGTACTGAGAGTCTTGATCAAAAGCTGAAAGTTAACCTGGAAGACTGAACTTATGAAACTTGTCACGGATTGTACCATGGTGCTACGAGTCATGGTAAGCAATTCATGACGAAATCTAGAAGAATTGCACAGAAGGCTGATTCTCAGTACGAGAGCACCCTACGACCCGTTAGATGAAGGTACGAGTTATACCATACCGGTCATGGTGAAGTTCAAAAAAAGTTCAAAAGATCAGGATCAAGCCACGGGTGTCAATGTACGAGTCGCAGCATGTTGGTACGAATCGTACCTTGGCCGACAATTAGCCAAAATTCATCCAACACTCCAAGCCACGAGTTGATGTCACGATCTGTGAGAATCCCCTATGAGTTGTAGGTGGACCCGTGACGAGGTCGGCAACAGATATGGAAAGCAGTCCTGTTAGTTTTGGAGAAGGATTCTTGTTAGCAGTCCCCGGCAACGACGCCACTTTTTGATCACGCTCAAACCACACTTCCAACTAAAGTATGAAGCGGACTTTGTCAATAAAGAACCCAAACTTATAGGTTGGGGTCGAACCCACAGGGAATATAGAAGATCTAGATTACAGTCGGTAGATGAACTTGTATGGTAATTACTTCACAATGGAGGAATTCTAATAAAAAGCAATAATTAAAATAAGCAGTAGTTAAGATTATATTTGTAAATTAATAATAAAAGGATAACTAGGGTTTGTGTTCCCCATGGGTTCATAACAGCTTTGGGTATACACTCGTGATCTATTCCAATACTTTACTTATAGAACTGATAACGTAGATTCATTCAAACGATCGACCAATCCCTATTTAATGACTATCCTCAATTACTCGACCAAGTCTCATGAGTTTTACAAACTAACCGTTATCACTAAGTTCCACATATAACTATCCTGCGACCACAGCTCAATTTAATACAATGATCATCAAGATCAAGGCTCTGTTGTAACTCTCTTTTCCTAATCTCTACCTCTTCGACCAAAGCAAGTAAAGAATTCAGGCACTTCCTAACGTTGTACACTGCTAAGAATTGTTAAAGATGAAGAGAATAAAATAAAAGTATTTAGTATTGGTTTTAGACTCACTTTGTGCAATCCTAACTTGTTAATCCACCATGGTTCCCACAACCCTAGATATGGAGGTTTTAGCCTCTCATAGTTGCAAGATTGTGATTTGTGTTCATTGTTGAAAACATATAACAATACTTACAAAGATGATTGAGAAAAACAATTCCTTCAATTAAACCACAAAATCTTGA
>JACEIK010002168.1:170141-180537 GCA_018107945.1 Datura stramonium | reverse complement strand
CAGCTAGTTGAGGGACCCACATGGGAGGCATAAGCAGACATGATGGCCAAATACCCTCATTTATTCCCTTCTAGTTTAGTTCCAGTATCAGGTATTAAATTCCTCCTCAATAATCTATTCAGTTCCGTACTCATCAGCTTTATTTAGATTTTCAATATGCACCCTAGTTGCATCAACTCTGTTAGCATGGTTAAATCAGTTTGGAGTCAGTCATTCCTTCAGAAATCAGTTCATAGTCTCAGTCTAGGAATTGTAGCTCTTTTCCCAGTTTTCCAGCAGTTTTAGCCTTCATTCGAGGACGAATGATCCCAAGGGGGAGATATTCTAACACCATAAAATTTTCCTAGACGGATCTCAGACTCAGCAGACTAAACTAAAAACTTTTGCCTCAAAACGACCGAGACAATGAGTCGTTATCAGCTATAACGACCCGTTGTCTGGGTCATGGTCAGCCTTGCCAATGGCCTTTCAGGAACCAACAGGACGTGGAACGACCCGTTTTGAGGAGCAACGAGTCATCCTATCACTCGTTGTATTCCCATTTCAGAGATCAGTTATGCCCCTTTCCAAGAACCCATGAGTCAAACGACAAGTCGTCGTTTGATGTGATGACTCTGTGGTGACTCGTTAGTTGGAGTCCTGATGATGTTAAAAATCTTCTTCCTATAACAACGAGATACAACAACGACCCGTTGAATCTCATAATGAGTCACTGTGTGCAACCGTGATAATAAGTTCAGAAAATCCTCAAATTTTCCAGTGAAGACGGCGAGTCGACATAATGACCCATTGGTTTTACCAACGAGTCGTTATGTCGCTCATTGTTGGGGTTCCCAGGTTTTCCTGCCAGTGACAACGAGAAGCACCAATGACCCATTGGTTCATCCAATAAGTCATAGTCCCCTCTTGCTGCCGATTTCCAGTAAACCTAAAATTCAGGCACAGGACCAACGACTGGTCCCAACGAGTCATGGTATCAACCAACGACTAGTTGTGTGACCCGTTTTTCCCTATCGGGCAGTTTCTAGATTTTTCTTCTAGGGTTATTTTTGTAACTTTCCACCTTTTTAATCCATAAACTACGTCGTTTTGGATAATATTCAGGGGGATTTAGAGGGGTAATTGATGTTCACACCTCATTCCTCTCATTCAGAACTTAGTCAAAAAGCATAGAGTAGGAGCAAGGGTTCGACTTTCTTCTCAGATCTTCTCAAGGGTTTTCTCCAGGGATTTCATCACCAGGTATGTGAAAATTTAGCAAGGGAATTATCTTTCCCTTGTGTCTCAAAACCCATTTAAATTTTCTTATCAGTCCTTGCCCTGAGGTTTCGAAATTTAGAAATCTTTCAGTTAGAATTTGATTCAATTCATGTGGAATGTTGTTCAAATTGTTAGCTACTATATTTCCATTACTTAGAGATCATGTTGATACCTGCTTCCTGTAAATGGGTTTTAGCCCTAGTTCTTGAATACAGAAATTAGGGTCTTGCATAATTGTATAGACTTAATGTTGCGTGACTCTATCAGTGTTGGAAGTTTCATGCTATTACTATCAGTTGAATGCTTAGTCAATTCCATGCTAGCTCAGTTTTAGTTATGATGTTAATATCTTCAGTATCTTTCAGTAATGTTAGCTGATCAGTTTGACTATAGTCAATTCTTGAGATGTTTGTAATGCCTCCCAGTTAACAATTATCAGTTTGTTCTTTGGACGGTTATGATGCTTCCAGATAAGCAGCTCTTGCCAGTCTTAGAACCCCAGGTATAGTATTTGGTCCGATAAGACTCTCAAGGTAATTCCAGATAAGTATCCCTGACTTAGTCTTGGGCCCCAGCTTTGAGCTATCAGCTTAGTAGTCATATTAGGACTATCCAATGGGAGTAGGACTTAGCACCGAGCGGACCGGGGTTCCAGCGCACCTAGGTTCTCAGAACTACATTTCCACCATCGGTTACTTGGCCCATCGGGCCCCAGATTTGTGATCACCCAGTTCATGCCTTTATACCCTGGCAAGGTATATTGGGTCCTACCTATAGGGCGTATACATCGAACTCCACGTTTAGCTCATGTGATTATATGTCGGTTATAGACTCTCCCACTAGTTAGTATAGTCTCAGTTCAGTTTAGCTCAGCTCTGCATTGTAGATCCAGGAAATGTTTATGACTATCAGCCAAGGTCATTATTGACCGTATCAGTTATATTTCAGTTGTATTAGTTTTCAGTATTTCAGTTGGTCATTTCATGCCATGTCAGTTCAGCTACTTGTTGTTTAATGCTTATTATCTCTCTCACTTACTCAGTACATTCAAAGTACTGATGCATATCTTCTATGTTGTATCATATCATGATACAGGTGCGAGCTCTCAGTCCCAAAATCGTCAGTAGTTTCCCTCAAACAAGGTTCAGAAGATTACCCAAATCATGGGTGTTACTCCTATAGGAAGTGCAGAGTTGGCTACTTATCAGTTAAAAGGAGTGACTCAAATATGGTATAAGCAGTGGAAAGAGGGAAGGCAAAATGGTGCAGGTCCAGTGGAGTGGGACAAATTTGTGACTGCATTCCTAGACATATTCTTTCCGCAGGAGTTAAGCGAAGCTAAGGCCACTGAGTTTATGAACTTGAGGCAGAACGACATCACAGTGAAAGTACGCGTTAAAATTTGCTCAATTGTTGAGGTATGCTCCAAAAATGGTTGCGGAGCCGAAGACTCGCATGCTCAAGTTCGTGAATGGAGTCTTAGACTTGGTAGTCAAGGAGTGCAGGACTTCCATGCTTATCAACGAGATAGACATCTCTAGACTCATTATCCACGCACAGCAAATAGAGGCAGAGAAATTGAAGGAGATAGAGAGGGAGAGCAAACGGGCACGGACAGGCTAGTTTGAGTATTCCCAGCAGAGGTCAAGTGGTGGTAATCACCCACAATAGCAATAGAGACCTCCATCACCCTCGTCAGCCAGTGCTCCTTCTTCTAGGCCCCATAAAGATTGGAGGGGTCGAGCATCAGGCTCCCAGTTATAGAGTCATGCCTCTAGCAGCCGCATTTTTCCAGTGTTTTCCAAGTGTGGTAAGAACCATCCGGGTGAATATCGTTTGGGAAAGGAGGGTTGTTTTGGTTATGGCGGGTTGGGTCATAGGTTGAGAGATTGCCTCTCAACGGGAGGGGGAAGGCCCATCCCACCACATTGGCAGCTCCACCATGTCGTTTAGATCAGCAGGGTACTATCTCGGGTATAGGTAGCGGTTAGCGCCAGAACCGCTTCTATGCTTTATCCTCCCGTCAGGACTAGGAGAATTCACCTGATGTAGTCACTGGTATGTTATGTATCTTTCAAATAGATGTGTATGCTTTACTAGATCTAGGAGCCACACTTTCTTATGTGACTCCATACATTTCCATCCAGTTTGATATTAGTCCAAAAATTCTCTCAGAGTCATTTTTAGTCTCTACTCCGGTTGGTGAGTCAGTTAGAGCTAGTTGGGTGTACAAGAATTTTTCGGTCACAGTGTTTCAAAAAGTCACCATAGTTGATCTAGCAGAGTTAGATATGGTAGATTTTGGCCTCAATTTTGGCATGGACTGGTTACATTCTTTCTATTCCTCAATTGACTATAGAACCAGGGTTGTTAGATTCCAGTTTCCTAATAAACCAGTCCTAGAGTAGAAGGGTAGTACTTTAGCGCCTAAGGGTCGATTCATTTCATACCTTAAGGCTAAAGAAAATGATCTCTAAGTGGTACATCTATCACCTGGTTAGGGTCAAAGATTCTAGTTTTGAGACCCTGACACTTTAATCAGTTCCAATTGTAAATGAGTTCCCTGATGTGTTTTCCGAAGATCTTCTCGGAGTTCCTCCCAAGAGGGAAATAGACTCCGGCACAAACCTTCTTCCAAATACCCAACCTATCTCAATTCCTCCTTATAGAAAGGCTCCAGCTGAGCTTAAAGAGTTAAAGGAACAGCTGAAAGACCTTCTAGATAAGGACTTCATCATAACCAACATCTCTCCATGGGGTAACCCGGTCCTATTCATGCGAAAGAAAGATGGTACACTCAGAATGTGCATCAACTAGCTTCAGCTGAACAAGGTCACAGTCAAGAATAGGTATCCTCTATCCAGGATTGATGACTTGTTCGATCAACTTCAGGAACTTAGTTATTTTTCCAAGGTAGATCTCAGATCAGGATACCACCAGCTCAAGATCAGAGAATGTGACATTCTGAAAAAAGCCTTCAAAACTGGTATGGTCACTACGAATTCATAGTTATGTCTTTTGGACTAACCAATACTCTTGTAGTTTTTATGGATCTTATGAACATGGTATTCAAGACGCACCTGGACATGTTCATTATTGTCTTTATAGACGATATTTATAGGTTTACTCTAGAATAGAGGAGGAACATGCAGATCACCTGAGGATAGTGTTGCAGACTCTCAGGAATCGCCAATTATTCGCAAAATTTAACAAGTGTGAATTCTGGATAAAATCAGTTGCATTCCTTGGTCATGTGGTCTCTAGTGAGGGTATTTAAGTGGATCCTCAAATGATAGCTACAATCAAGGATTGTCCAAGATCCACTTCTCCGTCAAACATCGGGAGTTTCTTTGTTCTAGCTAGTTATTACAGAAGATTCGTAGAAGGTTTCTCCTCCATTACTACTCCTTTGACCAGACTAACTCAAAATAAGGTGAAATTTCAATGGTCTGATGAATATGAGTAGAGTTTTCAGGAGTTGAAGACTCAACTCACTATAGCCCCAATTTTGACTATGCCAGAAGGTTCAGACGGGTTCATGATCTATTGAGATGCCTCCAGAATTGGCCTTGATTGTGTTCTAATGCAGCATGACAAATTCATAGCTTATGCTTCTAGACAGTTTATGAGAAGAACTATCAGACTCACGATCTTGAGCTGGTAGCGGTAGAATTTTCCTTGAAGATTTGGAGGCACTACCTTTATGGAGTTCATGTGGATGTTTTTACTAACCACAAGAGTCTACAATATGTGTTCAGTCAGAAGGACCTGAATCTGCGTCAGAGAAGGTGGTTGGAGTTGCTAAAAGACTATGATATGAGTGTGTTGTATCATCCAGGCAAGGCCAATGTAGTGGCTGATGCCCTCAGTAGAATGTCTATAGGGAGTGTTGCTCATGTAGAGGAGGATAAAAAGGAGCTGGCAAAGGATATTCATATACTTGCTTGGTTAGGGGTCCAGTTGGTTGATTCAATAGAAGGTGGAGTTGTAGTCCGAAGTGGGTCAAAATCCTCCTAGGTGGTGGAGGTTAAGTCAAAGCAAGATGAAGACCCAATTCTACTCAAGTTGAAGGAAGCAGTCTTAAGGAAAGAGGTGGAAGCATTCTCCAAAAGGGAAGATAGTGTGCTCCGTTATCAGGGCAAGTTGTGTGTTCCCGATATAGATGATTTGAGGCAATGAATATTAACAGAGGCTCACAGCACTAGGTACTCTATCCACCCAGGTTCCACCAAGATGTACTGTGATATATGGAAAGTTTACTGGTGGGATGGCATGAAGAAGGATATTGTAGAATTTGTGGGTAAGTGTCCAAATTGCCAACAAGTCAAGGTTGAACATTAAAGACCTGGGGAATGAATTAGGATATTAGCATTCCTACTTGGAAATGGGAAGAAGTGAACATGGACTTCATTATAGGTCTACCTCACCAACAACATGACTTAATTTGGGTGGTTGTAGACCGGATGACTAAGTTAGCACATTTCCTACAAGTTAAGACTATAAGCTCAGCAAAGGATTATGCTAGATTATACATCCGAGAGTTAGCCAGACTGCATGGAGTTCCCTTTTCCATCATTTTGGATAGGGGTACTTAGTTCACCTCATATTTTTGGAAGTCATTTCAGAAAGGACTTGGTACTCAAGTCAAGCTCAGCACAGCTTTTCACCCACAGACAGATGGCCAGGCTACGCGAACCATTCAGACTCTAAAGGATATGTTGAGGGATTGTGTGATAGATTTCAAGGGCAGTTGAGATTATCACCTACCAATATTGAGTTTGCATACAACAATAACTACCACTCCAGTATTCAGATGGCCCCTGTTCGAGGCATTATATGGTAGGAGGTGTAGATCTTCTACAGGTGGTTTAAGGTTGGTGAAGCTACCTTGATAGGACCTGATTCAGTACATGAGTCCATGCAAAAGGTTCAGCTTATCAGCGAATGGCTGAAAATGCTCAAAGATGATAGAAATCGTATGCGGATGTAAGGAGAAGGGAGTTGGAGTTTGATGTGGATGATTGGGTATATTTGAAAATTTCACCTATGAAAGAGGTGATGAGGTTTGGGAAGAAGGAAAAACTCAATCCTAGATATGTTGAGTCCTTACAAAATCCTGAGACGCATTGGTGATATGGATTATGAGCTAAATTTTCCTGCAGAGTTAGCATCGGTGCACCCAGTCTTCCATGTGTCCTTGTTAAAGAAATGCAATCGGTGATCCAACCTCAGTAGTACCTTTAGAGAGAATAGGTGTAAAGGACAGTCTTGGTTACGAATAGGTTCCAGTTCAGATCCTAGACCGTTAGGTTCGTTAGCTGAGGAAAAAGGAGATCGCTTTAGTAAAGGTTTTATGGATAAACCACTGGTTGAGGGAGCTACATGGGAGATCGAAGCAGATATGATGGCTAAATACTCTCACCTATTTCCTTCTAGCTTGGCTTCAACATCAGGTACTAAATTCCTCCTCAATACTCCATTCAGTTCCATACTCATTAGCTCTATTCATGTTTTAAGTTTGCAACCTAGTTGCATGATTAAATTAGTATGTCTATATTAGTTCGAAGTCACTCACTCCTTTATTAATCAGTTTATAGTCTTCAGTTCGAGATTGCAGCTCTTTCCCCAGTCTTTCAACTTACTTAGCCTTCATTCGAGGATGAATATTTCCAAGGAGGAGATATTTTAACACCCCAAAAATTCCTTAGACAAAACCCCATACTTAGAATGAGAAACCATAAAGAAACCAGAAAATTTTTTCCTCAGAACAACTCAACCAACGAGTCATTGTCAGGACCAATAATGCGTCAGGAGAGTCATTGTTAGTTTTTCAAAGTTCCTCCTAGGTACCAACGAAACATAGAATGAATCATTATGCGAAGTAACAAGTTGTCCTGTCACTCATTGTAACCTGACCAAAAAGCTTGTCAAATCTATCTTCTAAACAACGAGCCAAACGACAGGTCATTGTTTGATATAACGACTCGTCCTAGGGAACCATTAGAGGAAATCTAAAAAATGCTATGTCATGCCCCACCTTGGGAGGCATGACTGGCACCTGGTGCCCTACTAGGATCTGAAATGACTAAGCTAAGTTGTGCACTCCTGGTGCAGGCTTACTTCTCAATTCAAGAAAACAATGGGTTATATCTCGGTTGTAAATACAACTTCCGGCCGACAAGCCCTTATAACCACCTGTAAAAGAAAACCAGCTAGCCAGAAACAACAACAGCAGGGAATCCTATGCGGGCAGACAAGATCACCATGATGTCTAGTTATGACAGTAAAGTAAAACCGGTGCTAAACTAAACTATGGCCGACAAGGCTGCTAATCTGCCAGCTAAGCAAGGCCCCACACGACCAACACGTAAACTAAATCACATATGGGCCCCACACGGCCAACCACAGCTAACCACAGGATATAGAAATAATCTACAGGCCTCTAGGAGTATATGATGGTCGGGACAGGGCCCCGACCTACCCATAAACTGTACAATTAAAAGAGTAAACCTTCTAAAAATAAGCTCCGGAAGAAAGGAGCTAACTACTCTGGTGATGCTGGACAAAAGCTACGAGGGACCTGCTCCTCGTCTATCCGTACCTGCAGGAAAGTAATGCTATGCCCCAGAAAGGGCATTAGTACAATATCTACTGAATATGTAAGGGGATAACTGTAAATGATTGAAATAAAGAGATAAAACTGAGAATAACTAAAATGAAGGGGTAGAGATCATACTTGAGTAATAGAACTTCTTACTATCTAATTTATTAGTAACTAAAGCAAACAAAAACCTTACCTGGCCCCCATAAGACGGAAGGTACAACGAGCACAGAATAACCCACCTAGGGCCCCCATAAGCCCTGGTGAGTGTACTTCTGTCTAAATACCCCTATCTAGGTCACACTAGTTCAATTTATAGCTATAGTTGTCCTACTGGCCCCCTAGTCTGCAACTGAGCCCGCTCGGCCCCTGATTGTAGCTGTTTCTGAGTCCCGTGGACTCCTGATATCTGCACCCTGGGCACCAGGCTTGATGGGGTGTATAGATCCATCCACGACATATGAGGACCTAGGACCCCATCTTCGTCCCTGGAGGACGGCATACCGCTCCGCAGAGCGATGTCATCTCACCCCTGGCGGGCGTCGACACAGCTAATAACCCTAGGGTCAGTCATGAAGGCTATACGGCATAATCCATCCCAAACTAACATGGAATATGAATTTCAGCTAATAACAACAACTAATCATAATAGACATGTCTCTGGTACTCTTACTGGGATTCAAACTGAGTTATCATGCTAAGGAAACTAACTTGCCAAAGGAAACTGCCTTACATACCTCATTCGCCAATTATTGATTAACTGGCGAGTTTCAGTTTGTATTCAACTGCTCTTCTCAACTGCAATCGATTACTGGGGGAAAATGATAATTTTAGTACTAAATTCAATAAAAACGATAACTTTATATATAAATATTAACTATACTTTATCTTAATGGATCACGATCGAAAACTCGTAATTTCTCAAAAGTACAGAAGGAAGAAATGCTTACTTTAAGCCTGCGATCGTATTGACACTAGTTTGGAGAAATTCCAACAACTTTAGCTCAGCGTGGTTACGATTTTCCGAGCGAATTTTGTGAAAATAACTCCGTAGCAATGCTCCCTGTAGCCTTAAACTTCAATACCCGAAGTTAATTTGGATTAGGGTGGCGTTTCGTAGCGTAGACGGATGAATTTTACTTGTCTTCCTAGTGGTTTCTCTCTTCTGCCCGTATATATTTTGAAATATAACTTAATCAAATGGAGGGGCTTATATATATTTGAGGCGGTGGACAGGGATCCGTGGCATGGACCCTATCACGCCAATCTAGGGCCGTGTCACGGAGCCCATCGCGGAGGGCATGGTCCGTGCCATCCTGCCTATTTGTGCAGCTGGCCCAGCCTCCTCCCGCGTGGTCCCGACTCCGTACTCGTTCAACCTTTTCCCTGGCCCTTTTATCGCATGTATTGCACTCTAAAACTCTTAACCAACGTACAAATAGGCTGGCTAAACATTAGAAACTTTATGGGGTGTAACATGCTAGATTTTCTCAGTGAAAATGGATGGAAAAAATGACCCCTTGTTTCAGATAACGATTTATTCTGTCCATCCGATAGAGGAGATCCAAAAACTGTTCAAAATTCCCTCCAATGATGACGAGAAGTAGCAACGACCCCTTATACCAACCAATGAGTCATTCTATCATCCATCGTGACAAATTTAGAGAACTAAAATTTCTAGTCCAGAAACAATGACTACCACCAACGAGTCATGGTTACAACCAATGACTCGTTGTGAGGCCCGTTGGATCTAGACAATCAAATTTTGAAACGGTTACCCAGGGGTATTTTTGTAAAATTCTAAGCTCCTAACTCCTAAAATACGTCGTTTTTGGGTATTTTATTGTAACACCCTGAAACTTTTCTAGACCAAATTCAGACGTTGCATGAAAAACCACAATAATCCAGAAAAAGATTTATGTCTCAGACGACCCCTACAACGGACCGTTGGAGGAACCAACGGACCGTTGTAACAAGTCATGGGTTGCAGCAGCTTTGTTCCAGGGGAAAACAATGAGTCATAGAATGACCCATTGATCCTAACAATGGATCATCCTGTCGCATGTTGAATCCCAATTCAGAGGTCTTCTGAACCCTTTCCCCGAGACAATGGGAGGGAACATCAGCCCGTGGTAGGCTCCAATGAGCCATTGTAACCACCCGTCATTCAGTTCCATAACCCAGTCGTGTGAACCACGACGGGATACAACCGCTCGTTGGTCCTACAAACGAGTCATTGTTATCACCCGTTGTCCCCCTGCCCAGTTTTCTTACCAGTTCTAACGAGAGGTATCAACAGCCTATTGTTGCTTCCAACGGATCGTTGTACCTACCCATGGGTCACCCATGTGAGTTTAATTTATGAACCCAGAAACCACGGATGGATTCAATGGGCCGTCCTTTTGACCAACAACCCGTTCTGAGGCCCGTGGGTTCTGATAAGGGGCATATTTATATGCCAAATTGATACTCAAATGCATAGCTTTTGCCTTGTTTATCCAACAATGTGTGTACATTCTCATGTAAATTGTATGG
>JACEIK010002168.1:150806-161511 GCA_018107945.1 Datura stramonium | reverse complement strand
TATTCGCGTCGGGTCACACCGGGTCACCGGGTAACCCGCGCGAAGCCCCCACCTTTTAACCCTAATTTCCCCTCATTTTCTCTTATTTTTCATCCTCTGCGCGACAAACCTCCCAAAAATCCCTTCTCCCTCAACGTGCCACGGACCTAGGCACACAATTTCGTCAAGTCTTCTTCCTTTCATCGAATTCAAGGTATGTTCTTCATCTCTATCTCAATTTTAGTTGAATTTTTCGATTTTTAGCATGAGATGTGAGTAAACCATACCCTAGGCAGAAATTGAGCTTAAATTCATTCAAGTTATTATTGATTGATGTTTGTAACATCATTGTCATCGTATGAACCGATAAATACATAAGCTTGATCGATTTTTTGTAAAATTGTAGCTAGGGCTTGAATTTGAACATGAAAAGGGGAAAAAGCTAGTTGAATTGTGAAATTCTTGTTGGTTTACGTATGTTGGGTAAGATGAGTTGGTCGTGTTATATGTTAATATGCTAAAAGACCGACGGATTTTTGGGGTATTGAAATTGTAGTATGCAAGAAATGGGCGAATTGCATAGGTTNTTCTTTACACTGTTGTCTTCATTATTAGAGTTATAGTAAATTAACACTCGAAAAGGTTTTACCCCGTAGTCCAGTCCCTGTGGGTTCGATATTCCGGTTCGTAAAAAGGGCCACTATATTACTTGTACAACCCGTACACTTGCGGGCTCATCAAGTTCCTGCCAGCCAGATTTCACATTTAAATCCCAGGGTTATTTTTGTAAAATTCCACCTACCCAGTCCCTAAACTATGTTATTTGGGGTTCATTTAGGGGTTTTATAAGGGGTAACCAACGATTTCTCCCTATATTCCCTCTCTCATTCTCAAGAGCAGAACGTAGAGTTCCTATCAGAGCAGTTCAGAGCATCAACTAGGGCAGATCTTTCTTCTCAAATTCTCTAGCAATTTTACCAAAGTTTCTTCTATAGGTATGTGGGAATTCAGCAAGGAGATTGTTCTCCCCTTGTGTCCCCCAGAACCCTCTCTTAGTTAATTTTCAGTCCTAGCCCTGAGTTTTCGATTTGTGAATAGAATTCCTGAAATTTTTCCTTGAATCTACCTAGAATAATCTCTGCTATTATTTTTAGTTATGGTTTTCATCAGTTCATGAATTATTTGGCGCTTATCTTCACAAAAGTGAACTCTAGCCCTGCAGACTTTTCAAATGTTAAAGAATTTCTTGATAGACCTCATTTATTTCATGTGGAATTTTATCCTATGTTGATTATAACTATTTTTCTCCAGTTTGTGATATCAGAAATGATTAGTACTGTGAGATGAAAACTTTAGCCATAACCAATGGGCTAGCAAGTCTTGGACTCTATTCTTGTGTCGAAATAATGAATCTTAACTTGAGCTTTCTATTATGGGAAATCCCCCTATTTTTAGTAGCAGTGAGTCTCGACTCAATTATTGTCAGTTCAGTTTTAGTAAGAACTTTAGAAGTCTTAGTTTCAGTCAGAAATTGTCAATTGATCAGTGTGACTGCAGTTTTATTTTCGAGGTGTTAGTGGTGCCTCTCAGTTATCAAACTCAGACTCATATTACAGTTATTTGGTCCATTAAGCGGTCATGACATTCAATTATAGCTCTGAACAGCCTTGGACCCCAGTTCAGTTATCATTTTGTTCTCTAGACGGTTACGACGCTTCCAGATAAGTAGCTCTGAAAAGTCTTAGAACTCAATCTCTAAATCTGGTCCTATAAGATGCTCAGGGAACTCTCTAACAATATCCCTAGGTCAGTATAGTTTTGGACCCTAGTATCGAGCTACCCATTTGTCAGTAGTAGCAGTAATAGGATTATCTAGTGGGAGTAGGACTTAGCATCAAAAGGGTCGGGGTTCCAGCGCGCCCAGGTTCCAGAACTACATTACCACTGTAGGTTTTATTTACTCGTCCTAAGGCCCCCTTTTGACAGTGATTTTCGCAGTCCATGCCTTTATACCCTGGCAGGATATATTGGGTCCTACCGACGGGGTGTGTACATCGGACTTCACGTTTAGCTCACGTGGTTATATGTCGATTATAGCCTCTCCCACTAATCAGTACAGTTACTCTCAGATTCTTCAGTCCAGATCAGTTCAGCGCAGTATGTCAGACTCAGTATTTCATGATACAGCTGCAGGTTCTCAGACTCAGCACTGCTAGACGCCGCAGTTCAAATTCTCCACCTCAGCAGTTGAAGTGTGAGTCATCATCATCCGAGGGCACTATTTCTTTCTTTCAGTCATATATTAGTTTCAGATAGACTTAGATTTAGCTGGGGGCTTGTCCCAGCAACTCCTCAGTTAGATGGCTTTCAGACAGACATGATTTTCAGATTTTCTAGTATTATTCAAGTGTTTTGAATTTTATGATTACAGACTTGTCTTACATAAATGTCTTTATGATCTTATTTAAAAGTTCTGATATGCATGTTTACTCAGAATGCTAGTGAATGATAGACCAGAGGTTGACTGGGGTCACTTGTGGCTTCAAGTGCCTGTTACGTCCAGGGTGTAGACTCGAGGCGTGACAATTATCAAGGGATTAAGGGGAGTTAGTTGATCCTTCTCCCCCATTTCTCACTTAGCTCTAAAGACCAAAACATAGAAAACTCAGACAGGCTTCTCAAGGAAAGAGTTAGGGTTCTGCTTCTTCTAGAGATTCCAAGAGCTTCCTCAGAGAAATTCTTCCACAGGTACGTGGGATTTTAGCAAGGGTATTCCTTTCACCCTTATGCGTAGGTATTTTCAAAAACTTTCATCAATTTTTTTCCTATAAAAACCATGAGCTAGGGTTCCATACAGATCATGATTTTTCCTTGTATTTTATTAGTTCTATCAGTTCCCCTAATTAATACTATGTGAAATTCATGATTTGACTTCATTTTTACATATTCATTTTAGCCCTAATGTTAGCATGACTTTGGGTTGAATGCCGCATGATTTAAAAACTGATTAGGAAGGTTGTTTTATCAAGCTATTATCACTTGAGTATGAATTCTAGCATAAGTTCTTTAAACAAAAGTCAATACTTTCAACTTGTGAGTATGCTCAATATTTTTAGAAATATCACTTATCAATTATCAGTCTTACCAGATTTTTCAGTATCTTTAGTCTATCAAGTCCTTTTGACTTTGAGGGCACTTCCAGACAAGTAGTCCTAACCTAGTCTTAGGACATTAGTGTCGAGCTATCAGTGTTTCACAGATACCTATATTTCTCATGTGTCTTCAGTTTGGAGTAGTACTTAGCACCGAGTGGACCGGGGTTCATCGCATCCAAACTCCTAGAACTACGTTCCATGTAGTATTCAACCCAAATTGATTTTACAGTCAGTGATTGCACAGCCCGTCACTGTACCTTAATAAGGTACAATGGACCCTATCGATGGGGAATAAACATCGATCTCCACGTCTAGCTCACGTGGTTACATATCGGTTAATAGGAACTCCCACAGTACAGTTCAGTCTCAAATCTTAGAATATGTTTGTGATCTTATATCAGTCTTACCAGTTTTCAGTACTCTCAAATTTCAGTTTATCTCCAGCATGCTTAATTTTAGTCAAGGTCATTTCATATTTTTCAGCATGTTTATTTATAATATTCTTTTAGCATGATTATATTTTGAACTTTCATTACCTCGCATACTCAGTATATTCCAAGTACTTATCACATATTTCTATGTGCTGTATCATTTTATGATATAGGCTCAGGTATCTAGCCTCAGCATTGCAGCTAGTTTCTCCTGGCAAATTTCTAGCAGTTGACAGTGGGAGTCCTCATCTACCGTGGGCTGGAGTTTTCATCTTTAGCTTTGTTAATTTCAGTGTTAGTTTCAGACTTTAGAGTTTGTCCCAGCAACTCATCAGTTTCTTTTAGAAGGCTTTCGGACAGAATATGTTAGCTTCAGCTTGAGTTTGAATGTTTGAGCAAATATCAGTCAATTATCAAATTCTCTTTATTTATTTAGTATTTGGTTATTATCTTAATCAGCTTCCACCTAATGGTCTTTTACAGTAATTTTGTCATTATAGAATTATGACATGCCATGGGTTTGCTTGGGATCACTTGTGATCCTAAGTACCGTGTCGCGTCCAGGATAGAGACTCGGGTCGTGACATTATCTGTCTCCCTGATCTATAGTGGGTTGGTTAGTGGCCTCTTCGGCATCCATGTCAGTCAGTCTGGTAGCCATCTTACTAGTCACAAGCATACTCTGAAATAAAAGCATGATTTATATTTCAAATATTCTTATGACTTCGCTCTATTGCACAATCTATGAATGAATGGAGGGGGTGTTCTGTAGCCTCCTGATTATAAGTATGATACATGATTTATTACCCAAATCCACTCCAGTATAGAAATATATACAATTGATGAAAACAAATACCCAACTAAGAGTCGGGATCGAATCCACAGGGACTGTGATAGATCCAAACTATCTAGTAGTTTTTAATTTAGATTTGAAAGTTCAAATGCTATTCAAATTAGGGTTAGAAAAATATAGCAAATAACCAATTAATGTAAATGCTTGAGATTGTAATCAATAATGAGAACACTAGGGAAGTGACCCCAAATTTGAATCATCCCCCTAAATCACTCAATATGGGCAATTTGAGAATGGGCTTTTGATGAATATGCAAGAAATCACTTAGGCAACCAATGGGTATCTTTCAATAACACCAATAGTCTTAATCTACCTCAAGTTTATCAAATTGAAGAGAACTCCCTTCTACCCGATTGCATTTTGCCAATTGGATTCAATTTATATCTAGGTGAACTCATTAAACAAGGGTTAGAGCCTTGAGTTATTATTAATTGATGTTAACTCAACCTAAATTGGCTCTTTCAAGCATAATAAAGGTAATTGGACTTGATTGAATGATTTTAATCATCAATCACATTTTACAAACTCCAAATCAATCAAATATTCTTAAACTTACAATCAATTTTATCCAATTGAGATTATTAAGGTTCATAATCCATTGAGTTCATAACCTTAGATCTGAGTTTAGTTATCCATAGCAAGAAAAGAAGAAGAAAGAAAGTAATTGAATATTCTTACCAATGAAATCAAAGTTAGGAGAAGAAAACTTGGATTGATAATTTTGATTTTCAATTACAAAATTGATCTACTACTCTATTGAAAACTATCAATTTCTCTAACTCTAACTATCTATCTATCTACTATAAACTCTATTCTCCTCTCCTATGAAAAAGAATGAAAAAAAGCAATCTTTATACTAAGCCTCAAAAACTCCAATTCATTTAAAATCGGAGGGTTCCAGGTGTTCTGGGACGGACCTTCCTTTGAGTCGTCATTTGGATTTGGCTTCTACCCGGCCTCTATCCATTCCTCGATAGACGGACCTTCTTTATGAAAGACGGGCTATTCTTTGCATCATATTTTGACTCTTATGGTTTTCAGTCTTTTTAAAGACCAATGTCTTTTGAAAAGATGGTCCGTCCTTTTCCTCGTCAGTTGCGAATCACCTGAAAGTGGCTTCTAGATCACACAAGCAATGCTGGACTTTTAGAAGTACGGACTGTCCTTTTAAGAGATTGTCCATCCTTTGCTCTATTGTTAGGCTGACTAGTGACCTTGATTCCTCCTTTCTTCATTTCAATTGGGTTCGTGAAACATAGCATAATAAGGTTAGTTGTGACTTATATTAGTACTTAAAGGCAATGAAGTAAAGATGTGTCGCAAACTCCCGATATATCAATGCACGACATACCATTAAGCAAGACTCTACTAGATACGACTTTTGGACTCCTTGGGACTCGACTTTACTTTGATACCAAGTTTGTGATGCCCCAAATTAAGAGAGGCGTAACTGGCACCCTGTACCTGTCGAATAGAGCAACCGGCTATATCTGAGTTGTAATTGTAACATTTAGGCTACTAAATCCACTTGTCACGATCTATTATAACAACAACATAGACCGGCGAGGTCTCAACTCAACAATAATAAGGAAATATAAGTCGACGAGGCTGCAACACAATATGAATAAACCACAACACAATAATAAGGAAAGATAAGACGATGGTCCATAGAATGGTTCATCTATTGAATCCAATGAAAATCAACCCTCTGAAGTTTTATATATGGAGGCAACGTATGGATCATATATCAAAAGTACGGTGCTTAAGTTATTTTGCCTGTTGGTCAAGGAAAAAGCCACATCTCTGAAGTTCATCCACGATCCCCAGACATAGTCCATAGAACCATTTTACGGACTACAAATGGTTTCACCTATTGAGCTATTTCTTTCTCATTCTCTAAAGTTTCACTTGTGAAAAGGGTTATGCGGGTTCATAGATTTCATGTACGGTACGTATGTTGGTTCACAGACCTTAAACACTAACTCAGTGTAAGATACTCTATTTGTAAATTAACATACAATTCACAGAATTATTTTGCAGCCCGTATGTCATCCACGGAGCCTGCACAGTTTTCACAGCCTAACTAAATAGGTCGTGCGGGCACCTACTCGACTCTACTCGATAGAAAAACCCCTTTTTCCCTAGACAACAAATATATCAATAAAACATAGTTATTTCATGATTCATAAGTCAAAATCTTTCTTTATTTACATTGGTTCTTATAACTCAACCAAGATAAACATAAACAAACCTCCCAACTAACACAACTCTTCCCAAGATCTAGTCTAGACAGGTACAAGAGCTCTACAATTGAGTATTGAAAAATAAAAGACATAACTCCATCCGCGGAAGAATGCTTAAGTTATCGCTGAATGACTGCCACTGCAAAATGAACTTCAACCTGCCACAACCTACACCAAAAAGGCGTAGCAAGAGTAGTATCAGTACACCACACGTGCTGATAGGCATCATCGGTCGACTACAGTTAATTCACATAACAGCAAAATAATTAATAAGCATCAACACAAAATAAACTAATTCATGTGTCTCTGTTGCTCTGGACTCACCTCTTTTATAAATTACCATAACCATTTAAGTCATGCAATATTACAAATACAAATACTCATATTACCATCTTGGCGCATTATTAGCCTACCATTCTGTCTCTCCGTTTCCGTTGCGGTGTAGGTACTACCGCTACCGCGGTCCCGCTATTGCGGTGATTTGTCCGATGTAGCGATATTCACTAAACAGTAACCCAGAAGCTCAGTCCTTTCAATTTCACTATCACATTTTTCATTCATTAAGTGTTTCTAGCTGAATTTACGTAGAGATTCATCATCACAGTAATTTTCTCACGAGGTTGCTAACGTATTATAGTTCGTTCATACAAATATCATTTATGACAATCATACCCTCTCGTGTAACACATGAACAATAAGTGCGACGTACATTCAACATGCATGCACATATATCACGTCAATTATCTCAGGAATATCATCAAACAAATATCATATATCATGCAAATCATATATTGTATCTTAATTCAGAAAATTTACCATGCACGCATACTTGTCATTCATACCATAATTATACCTCACTCCATACCTGACCCCATAATTTTGATCGTGAATTTTTCACCTTATTCCGATTTTACATCAGAATGTGCATCCTTTGGATCACACAATTATATCGTCACTTTCCCGGTACCAACACCACCAGTAAACATAAGTGTCATGCTTTACCAAAATCAATCTGAACTCAATCATACTAGCGGTAATGTGCCAGGCACACTCCTCCCTCACATCACTGTACACATATGTCAGAGGGTCTTACTTTTCTTATTCCGGTCATGACCTGAAGGGGACTCTAGAAATTCATGTACTGTACAACCAGCCGTATGAGTCCTTTATCATACCCGTCAGTGTACTCATTTTTTATATCCAGCCGCATGGTGATTTTAACCATGCCTTTCAATGCACTCTCTCATAAGCCTGCCCAGATGCTCACCTCGGGCACGAGCCTCTCACATCTACAGACCTCAATCAGGATCCAATCACACTGATCCAATACCCTACAGAGTACCTCCTCCCGACCCCAGGTCGTACCTCTCTCATCGATATTACACAATCCTTCCTTTCCTTATTACATAACATCTTGGTCCACTAGTATCGTTTTTTAAGAACCACATTCATACCCTTGAAACACGCTCATCACACATCATATCCATAGGTTCATTCACATAAAAATGCTAATAATAACACTTGTAGTTTTGTAGAGGAAATCCACATGTAGATAACAGTTGAGAAATTAACATAATGGGTTATAATACCGTTACCAATCCCCATACGCATAGAAAGACTCACATGCCGCAAATTTGAAAACCACACATGCATTTTCTACTTACCATCTTCCATTTTATATTTTAAGAGGTTAAATACTAATTATACCCTGTAGATCATGAAGAGTCGCGACCTGGCCCGCTCAGTAGATTGGGCTCCGCTGCAGCGATATTGCTACCGCTATAGCAGTCTCGCTGCAGCGTTACCACTCTCGCTGTAGCGGTACTGTGTTAGAAGTACTCCAACCAGTCCTCTTCCAGCCTTTTCTTATGGATCTTTTCATCATGAACATCGTGACTCACCATCGTTAGTACATCTCGCCATAAGATCTCATCATATCAGACCTCATATCGCAAATACCATAACACAACCATTCGCCCTCATCGTTAACATCAAGTAAATACCAATTTACCTGATTTCAACAATTTCAAGGACATATCTTATGTTTAAACAAGAAATTAATCACTATTATCTATAATTCATCAGCATATTACCATTTATTATCCTACAAATTCATAAATCGAATTCCTAATCTCCTAACTCAGGATCCTCAGCACATGCTATGTGGTAATCGTAAACCACCCAAATCAAGTAGTAAACACGGTTATCTTTCTCGTTTTAATAAATCAGATAAATTCTATTAAATACGAGACTTACATGCATCACCCAAATCCACTCCCCTAATCTTCTGGAGAAGTCGTTATATCTATACTAATTCTCTCCTTCAATTCCTCACACGCGAGACACACAATTTCAAGTTCCCACCTCTTTATTTTTAGGGTTAGTTTACAACTACGTGTGAAGCGCATCAATCACATGCACGTATATGTTTAGTTAATCATAGTCTATCACAAAAGTGGGTAAGTCATAGCCTACCTGAGCGTCAAGCTTTGGTCAAGTCGTATCCCAATCGCGTCTTCGCCTCGATTTCTTGGGTTCTTGCGAAGTCTCCTAGCTATGGAGGATAATTCTCTCCCCTCTAGCTCCTTTTCTTGTTCCAAAAGTCTATTCTCTATATTTGTGCATTTTTATTTAACCCTTGCAAGGACTAGGTTTTTAAATCCAAATTAGGACAGGATTCCGCACTTTCTGCTTCGTGTACGTCCGCTGCAGCGTGATCCTTACTGCTGCAGTAGTTCCGTTGTGGCAGGCCATGGGCCGTTGCGGCGGTCTAATGCTTGGCCCACCTGTTTTCTTCTCGATATTTTCGGAGCGTATTTTTTTAAACTTTATCCCTGAACGTCACCTTACCACAAAATTTTTAATTCTTCTTTGGAATCGGGCAGGGTGGTTGATATAACGAGCGAAGGGGTCGTTACAACAGTGACTCTTTTCCTGCAACTTCACATTTTCATTATTTCAACTCGTGAGTACGTCCAGACTTAGTTAAGGACCTCATACACCATATGCACTCCATAATTCATGTAAAATTTATGTACTAAGAACGGGAATTCCTTTCGAGAGTATGAGGTGTTACAATCTTCCTCGAGTTTACTCCTGAATTACTTTCTTTTCTATAACTTGGATTGCAGTGCATCAGTTACAAATACATCCTAAGCTTACAAGTCCGTTTCTTTGTCGACATGCCTGGTTCCAGCTGAGGGCATCATCAGTTGTTGACTATTCAACAACCTTCATTGATTAAAAGAGAATATCCCTGTAGCTTGTTAGTGCACATATATTATATATTTTTCTTCTTAACTGTTACACCCCTCACTATTCTAATGTCATATAATACACCCTGTTGCATAACATGTGATCAGACTTTTATGGTCACTGTTACCCTTAGGTATAGCTTCATTATTTCATATTCTATTTAACATTTTACGTAAATCATCTAACTTTGGAGTCCTTTTGGTAAAGTAATTAATTCCTATGTTTTGGCATTCACTTTTGCTTATTTCTTCCTCTTTATTTACAGCTTATTCTACATTTGATTTCTTTTTTTATTTTAAGTTTTTCATTTGTTTATTTATGAAGAGTTTTGAGACCCACTAAAGTTATCATTCATATGTATCAGTCTGTAGCTTGGTAATTAAGGATAAATATAAATTACGAATTTCATTCTATGATCATTATATGTTATTCATTCAAAAGCACAACTTAAACGGGTAAGAAATTATAGTTTAAAAAAATTATTTTAGCTTTAGCACGAATATATTTGTTTATGAGTTAACTTAGCTCCCGTTTGATCATAGATTTTGAAGTTGAAATCTAAAATTTGAACTTTTAAAATTGTGATTTTTGAAATTTGAAGTTATTATTTTGGACATATATTTTATTTGAAAAAATTAAAAATTTTGTGAGTGAAATTCTAAGAATCCAAAAACTAGTCCGAGCCAATATTAGAAAATTTAAAAATATTTGAATATCAAATTTATAACCAAATAAATATTTGACAAATAAATTTTTAAAATTTATGATCAAAAACCGACTTAAAGTTAG